>CAUYON010143843.1:0-12121 GCA_963573935.1 Arctocebus calabarensis
ATTCCAAATATTGATCCATTTCCTTCACATTGTCAAATTTCTGGGCATAGAGTTTCTGGTAGCATTCAGAGATGATCTCTTGTATCTCTGTGTCATCCATTGTAATTTCCCCTTTATCATTTCTGATTGAGGTGACTAGAGATTTTACTTTTCTATTTCTAATTAGTATGGCCAAAGGTTTATCTATTTCATTTATTTTTTCAAAAAACCAACTCCTTGTTTCATTAATTTTCTGAATGATTCTTTTGTTTTCAAATTCATTGATCTCTGATTTAATTTTGGATATTTCTTTTCTTCTGCTGGGTTTAGCCTTAGATTGTTCTTCTTTTTCCAATGCCATAAGATGGCTTGTGAGTTTGTTGATGCGCTCTCTTTCTGTTTTTCAAATGTAGGCATCTAAAGCAATAAATTTTCCTCTTAGAACTGCTTTTGCAGTATCCTACAGGTTTTGGTAGCTTGTATTCATTGTTGTTATGCTCAAGGAAGTTAATTATTTCCTCTTTTATTTCTTCCTGCACCCAACTGTCATTCAACAGAACGTTGTTTAGTTTCCTTGCCTTTGTGTGGGGTTGAACGTTTTTGTTGGAGTTGAGTTCCACCTTTAGTGCCTTGTGGTCTGAGATAATACAAGATAAAATTTCAATACTTTTGATTCGGTTGAGGTTTGTTTTGTGTCCTAGGACATGATCAATTTTGGAGAATATTCCATGGGCCGATGAGAAGAATGTATATTCTTTATCTTTGGGATGGAGAATTCTATATGCATCTATCAAGCACAGTTGTTCTAGGGTCTCATTTAAGTCCCTTATATCTTTGTTTAATTTCTGTTTAGAGTATCTGTCCAACTCTGTGAGGGGAGTGTTAAAGTCCCCTGTTATTATGGTATTATAGATTATATTACAGGATATCATATTGCTCAGACTGAGTAAGGTCTGTTTCAAGAATCTGGGAGCATTTAAATTGGGTACATAAATAATTAGAATTAAAATGTCTTCTTGTTGTATTTTTCCCTTGACCAAAATAAAGTGACTATCTTTGTCTTTTTTGACTTTAGTTGCTTTAAATCCACATGTATCTGAAAATAAGATTGCAACTCCTCTTTTCTTCTGAATTCCATTTGCCTGAAAAATTGTGTTCTAACCCTTAACTCGGAGTTTTAATTTGTCTTTTGAAGCTAAGTGTGTTTCCTGGAGACAGCAAATGGATAGCTTGTGTTTTTTAATACAGTCAGCCAATCTATGCCTCTTTAGTGGGGAATTCAAGCCATTAACATTTATTGAGATAATAAATAAGTGTGGTAGTGTTCTATTCATCTTATTTTGTGAGAGTCCATTACTTAGTTTTATCTTTTGCATCAGTGTGGAAATTAGGCTCTGTCCTTTAATTTATGAGATCTTATTTTGCTGTTGATCCGTTGTGATGGTCAATGTGTAGTACAGGTTGGAGTATTTCCTGTAGAGCTAGTCTTATTGTGGCAAATTTCCTCAATGATTGTATATCAGTAAATGATTTGATTTCTCTGTCAATATTAAAACTTAGCTTGACAGGATATAGCATTCTGGACTGGAGATTGTTCTGTTTAAGTAGATGAAAGTTAGATGACCATCGTCTTCTTGCTTGGAAAGTTTCATTAGAGAAGTCTGTAGTCACCCTGATAGATTTGCCACTGTAGGTCTACTGGTGCTTGCTCCTGGCAGCTTGAAGCTTACTCCTGGCAGCTCCTTTGTCTTGACTTTGAACAGATTCATCACTATGTGTCTTGGGGAAGCTCGGTTAGAGTTGAGGCAACCTGAGGTCGATATCCCTCTGAAAGGAGAGTGTCAGAATCTTTGGTGATATTTGAGAAATTTTCATTTATAATATTCTCTAATATGGCTTCCATTTCCTTGGGGCATTCTTCTTCCCCTTCTGGGCTACCTATAACTTGTATGTTTGAATGCTTCACAGAATCCCATAATACTGTCAGCAAACGTTCTGCTTTCTCTCTCTTCTTTTCTGCCTCTTTAACTATCTGAGTTATCTCAAGAGCTTTGTCCTCTACCTCTGAGATTCTTTCTTCTGCATAATCTAATCTGTTGTTGACACTTTCTACTGCATTTTTAAGTTCCCTAATTGACTGCTTCAGTTCCATCAGCTCTGCTATATCCTTTTTATATTCTTCATAGCGTTAATCTCTTAACTGATTCTGTTTTTGGATTTCCTTTTCCACTTTATCAGCAGTTCTTTATTTCCTTGATTGTTTTCATCACCTGTATTATAAATTCCCTTTCTGTCACTTCTAACATTTCCTTATAGGTGGAATCCTCCGCAGTAGCTACCTCACAACCCCTTGGGAGGGTTGCTCTGGACTGGTTTTTCATGATGCCAGGCGTTTTCTGCTGATTCTTCCTCATGAGTGATTTATTTTATGTTTCCTTGCCCTAATTTTCCTTTCACTTCCTCCTGCTCTTTAAGTTGTCATGCCTCTGGACTAGGGTTTCAATGAGTCCTTTGGTACAGGACCAGAAGGATGAGAAGATTGAAGAGCAAGAAGGGAAAAAAGAAAGAAACGAAAGAAAAGAGAAGAAAAGAAAAAGGAGAAAGGAGAGGGGGTGAGTAGAAGCAACTATTGACAAAAAGAAGAGAGGCGCAGAAAGAGGGGGATGGGAGCAATAAAGGTGTACAGTACGGTATTTTGACCCAACCTTGAGAACCCCCAACCTTTAGGGGTGCCGGGACGGGTGGTTAGGTCAGCAGTTCTTTGCCAGCCTGTTGGGACACAGTACCCCACATCCACCAAATAGAGAGGAAAGACAAAAATGCAATAAATCAAACCAAAACAAGCTAACTGAAAACTTTATAGGATAAAATTGGGGGAAAAAACCAATTAATAAGGGTAGAAACACTAGCAAAAATGAAGTTCTAATTGTTGAAAAAAGCAACAATGGAGCATTATATTTAAACTAGAAAAATGAAGAAATAAAAGAAAAAAGAAAAGAAAAATCTTTAAGGAAAATGTTGAAATTAAAAATAAAACAACAATAACAAACAGAAACAAAAAGAAAACCTAAAAAAACACAAAACAATACAAAACCAAAAACAAAGCAATATATATATCTTGCTGATATTGTCTGTGCAAGAGGTGATCTTCTAGGGTATGATATGTTAATCACAATGTTGATACAGCTGTACAAAGTGGATCCCGGAGACCTCTAATGATTTCTCAAACCCCGCAGGGTGGAGAGCCTAAATCCTCCTCAGCCTGCTTAGAAAGTTCTTTAAATTGCTAACTTGGGCTAAGCAGAGGCTTTCCCAGGAAAGCATTTGTGCCTGGGATCACTCCTTAAGTGGCTATCCACTTACCCAGTGTGCCAAAACCGGTCTCACCCTATGCTCCTGAAAGCTAAGGCTGCAAGGCATCTCAGTCCCCTGCCTTTAGCCTGCTCAGTCACTAGATTACTTGCTCCCACCAAATGCTTGTTCTGTGACCCTGAGGGTGGAGCTTGGCAGGACAGTTCTCCCACAATGGCTCCATACAGCCCACAACCAAGCACTGGTAGGTCCATCTGGCTTGGTGGGTCAGTCTGGGGCCCTAGACAACACTCAAAGACCTCCACACTCTTACCCGAGGTAGTTCAACTGAGTGCCAAGTCCAAAAAAACCCCAAACAGCTCGCAGGTAAGGCCTTTCCAGTTTGCAATCTCACTGCTGCTGTATCTATAGCTGCCAGCAGGATTAGACTGAATGAACACATGCAACCATTTGCCAGATCTCCACTGCTTTTGCCTTCCTCAGGGGGTCCAGAAGTCTCATGCTATCTCCCTGTGTCCCCAAAGGGATGTTTCTGGGCAGATCCCACCAGCCAGAGATACCTGAAGTCTTCTCTCCCCAGTCTCACTGTGCCCAGTTGCAAGGAAGCTGTTACTTGGCCGCCATCTTGAGCATGAGATAATTTTAAATGAGACTTTTTCAAATATGTGTCATCATGATGTCATGAGAAGTTTATAGCCTCTGAAGGTAAAGTCAAAGCCTGACTTTACAACTTATAAGTAGTAAAAACTTAGACTAGTTATATAACTTCTCTTCACCTCAACTCAGTACTAAAATGAAGATAATGATAATATATTGCTCCTGGGATAACAATTAGGGCTAAATGGTTTGGTATTTGTAAAGTGTTTAAAATAGTGCCGTGCACATAATAAGTGCTATAAAGAAAATTGTTAAAGAGATTAAATAATCTTGATTCTCCGCTTGCTTCTCATATCATAACATCCTTAAAAATTACATTATGTAGACACATTTTCAGCTCAAATGGAAAAGAAAATTCAGGGAAAAGGATATACTTTCACTCCTGGAAGAAAGAAAGAGGAATTAATTAAAGGGTAAAGTAAAAAAGTCAAACTCCAACTCTCCACTGGATGTGAGAAATGCACTGCATAGACACTCACACTAATATCAGTGGGTAATAAAGCATTAAATCTAGCATCTTCTCATCCAGGTCTTGCCTGGAGGAAGCTGCAAACTCTCTGAGAAACCTTGCATTCAATCTGGGACCACACCCAATATGGCAGCAGTGGTGATGCAGCAGTGTCAGAGGGAGGTGTATAGAAAAGTCTCTAGATTGCATGTGGTATAGAGGAAATCTAGAGTTTATCAAAACTAGTCCTACTAAAACAGAAAGGCTGGTGTCAAAAAAGAGGCATGGATTGAGCAAATAAATATTTGTGAGGATAGAGCTCACAATCAATAGAAGCAGATGACATCACAGGCACAAAGACCAGGTAGGGACAAGCACCTCAGTAACAGTAAGAAAGAGGCCAGTGCCAAAGATAAGTGGGGTGACATCTTTCAACAATAGAGTAAAAGTATTAGAGAACTATCAAAGGACACCAGCAAACATACCTAAAATTTCCCTCTCTAGCCAACCTCAAGTCTTATCTACTCTAATATACCTGGGTGCCATTTAAGAGGACAGAAGGGGCAGAGAAAGGACCATGTAAGGCTGAATATTTGCCTAAATAAAACTATTCTAAAACAAAAGAGTTTCTTTTTAACTAGAATAAAGTAAATTATATTCAGTTTGCCAATTTGTGTAAGACATGTATACCTGTACACTGAGCCCAGCTAGACAAAGGGGCTCAGGAACAATATGAGAGTAGTAACAGAAAATGAAGAAGATGTATTTTCTTAGTACTTTTCAGAAATGGAAGATCAAGTTATCAATCCTTCCACATAATTAATTTTTTAAATTTTTAGATCACATTTTACATATAAGATGAACCTTAATATTATATGAAAAAATATTTTCCCATAACATTCTTCTAAAATACATTTTTTATAACTAATGTAATTTCCTAGAATGAGCATAATTTATTTTGTCAATTATCTATAGTGGGACACTTAAGTTGTATCCAATTTCTCACTGCCATAATTAATGACAGATTATTTTTATCATGTCTCTATTTCTTTATAATACATTTTTCATTGCATAACTTCTGATTTGAGGCAATACAAAGTTTGTAGCTTCTAATAAATATCATAAAATTGTCCTCTAGATAGAGGATTTTTCAAACTCTTTAGTGAGAAAACATCTATTATGATCTGGTTTCTGTTTCCCTGTACAGTTTAAATACTCTCTCTTCTCCATCAACCCAAACCATTTACTTCATCAAGACTGTACATTCTATCACTGGTAAAAACATGCACTTGGTCTCCTCTCTTTCTGAAACACCTTCCCTTCTTACATCCATTTCCCTTTTGCCTGAATGAAATATACTGTTTGCTTAAGTATTAGCTTAAACTTTAACTTCTTCTCACTAGTCCATACCCCTGCTTGTACTTCACAACTATATCTAGTGCTTTCCACATGATAATTTGACCTCCTCAGTAAACAAATATTATTTCCCAAATGAATAGTTTCATTCTTAGAGGTATAAATAGCAATAAAAATAGAATTAACTGAATAGCTATTAATGCCAAGATTCCACTGCTAGGCACTAGGGTACACACATAGAAAAACAGTTCAATAAATACAAAATAGTCTAATAAACAATTGGTTAAAGTTCAGTATCATCAAAGGGCACATAAATACCAATTATAACACAATAACATTTTTTCCTATAAATGTTGTCAAATTATTTTAATCAATGATATCTTATGATAGTGAAAAATGTGCAAAAATAAGTACCCTCATGTTTAACTGAAGAGAATATAAATTGTTATAATTTTATAGAAAGTAATTATAAAATATCTACTAAGATAATTTTAGCATATATATTGAACCAGCTAATTATCTTACATATAAAAATATTTTTATACACAGTTATTAAAATGTTACTCCTTATGCAGATGTAAGAATAAAAGAACACCAAAATGTTAAAAATGGTGGGATTGGGATGAAGATAACATTTTTTTTAACTTGAACGTTTTCATTTGTTCTGTTTCCTCTAGTAACTATGTATAGACTTTATAATCAGAAGAAAAATCTTGTACATACTCTTGATTTCTCTCACTGGAGTGATATTGCTTATATTAGGAGATACCAAGGCTTATCTCCTCACACACAGAAACAGCAAAAACAATGAATAAACAAGTACATATGATGAGAATAGCTCTGGGAGAACTCCGGAATATAATAAAGAAGCTGTAGAAACCCCATGGAGCACACAGGCCAAAGATGGCTAAATAAAAAAGCATAGCAAGCAGTTACCTGTTTCCCTCAGTCAGGCATAGCTTGATTCAAGAGCAATCTCCTTGGCCCTCACCTCCTCCTGTGGGTGGAAGGGAGAGAAGAAAGATCAAAGCATCCCTCATCACCACCATTGATACCCTGTGGTTTCACCACCCAGGTGCCCCACAGCCATCATCAATACAGACCCAGTTGACAAGGCCCATTTACCTGTACTTTTCCTGCCAAAGAGCAGCTTTTAAGAACACCCCAAACCCCACCAGGACAGCCACCACAACACCTCCCCACAAGGACCCACCATGCATCCTCACTGTTTTCCCATCATAGAAGGAGCATTACTGGACCCTGTCCCTTGTCAAAGCTGTAGTTGCTGCTTCCTATACCACCTGGGGCCAGAGACCACTGTTGGGCACCACCCAGGGGCTGAAGCCACCACTTCTGTGCTCTACCCTACTCCTTCCCCCAAAAGGTGCCACTAACCCCCACAACTGCACACATGACCCAGATGCTGGATCCAGGGCCCACTCAGTGAATGTCTTGCACCTTAGACACTGGTACCAACACTGTAGCAAGTACTTTTGTGTCCCTGTGCCAGAAATCATATGACGTGACATTCATTCCATGTATTCCCAAGCCTATAAACCCACTTGCTATAGTCCCATGACCACTTGTTGTGCTCCTACACTTTAGACAACACCTCCACCACTATAGTAAATGCATCTGTGGCTCAGACCCAACTCAAGTACTGCCACCACAACACATAATCACATGTGCTAGGCCAAGTACCAAGAGGGATACCTTCAGCCATAATTTTCCTCTGCAGAAATAAAGAAAAATAGGAGAAACCAATATCCTTTACCATTAAGGACTCCAATAATCTGTTGCCACTGTAGATACATGCAGTCTTAATGACAGAAGACCCTTGCAGTCTTTGCCAACACTGACCTCAGCTGATGAAGTTCCATGATGACTTTGTTATTCTCCAAGGCCAGGCCAACCATCATGCCCCACCACACAGAGCCAGAGCCACCACACTCCACCCAGCCAGTATCCTCACATCCACCCATAGGTAAAGGGTTTTCTCCAGTCTGTAAAGTCTAAGAGAGGTGACTCATTGCTCATGTATACAGACATCAATGCAAGGCTACAAGAAAATTTTTTTTCATTAAGGAAAAAGGGCACCACCAAAGGAACATAATAATTTTCCAATAACTGACCCCAGCAAAATGAAGACCCATTAACTGCCTGACAAATAATTCAAACTAATTGCAATAAGAAAACTCAGTAAGCTAAAAGAAAACACAGATTAACTCATTAATCTCTATAAAACAATATATAAAAAATCCAAGAAGTTCAACAAAGGGACAAAAATTCATTTTTAAAAAAGAGTCAAACAGAAATTCTGAAGCTAAAAAATTCAATCAATGAAATGAAATATGGAATATAGAGCTTCAATAGCAGATGCAATGAATGAGAAGAAAGAATGTGTGAACTCACAGATGGGCCATTTGAAATTATCCAGTCATAGGAGAAAAAGGACAAAAAAATAAGAAAGAGTAAGAAAGGCTACTTGATGTATATGATACTTCCAAGTAAACCAATCTATGCATTGTGGGACTGCAAAAAAAAAAAAAAAAAAAAAAAGAAGAGATAAAAGTTTATTTAAAGAGATAGTGGCTATTAAAAAACCCAATTCTTGGGAGGGAATGGACATCTAGATATGTGAAGTTTAGTGATTCCTAAAAAGGATGATCTCAAAGAGGAATACACCAATACACATTATAATCAAATTGTCAAAAGTCAGAGACATAAAGGAATTTTGAAAGCAGCAAGAAAAAAAGCAACTTTTTACCTTTATTTGGGATATTGGCATATTTCTCAACAAAATTCTTATAGGCCAGGGAAGAGGGGGATAATATATAAAAAGTACTAAAAGAAAAGAAAAACCCCACTGATAAAGAATATTGTATCCAGAAAAATTATGACTTAACTATAAAAGAGATATAAAATTTTTTCCAGACAAACCTGAGGGAGTTTGTCACCACTAGACAAGAAATGTTTAAGGGAAATATAAAGTATTGTAATAAATAAAAAAGATCATAAGAAAATATCATGACTATATCAAAAAACTAGATAATCTAGAAGAATGGATAAATTCCTAGAAACATACAAACCTGAATCATTAAGAAACAGAAAATCTGAACAAACTAATGAGTAAGGAGAGTGAATCAATAATCAAAATCCTCCCAACAAAGGAAAGCCCAGAACTTGATGGCCTCACAGGTAAATTCTATCAAACATTAAAGAAGAATTAATATCAATCCTTCTTAAATGAAGAAGGAGGAGAAGAAATACTTCCAAATGTATTTAATGACATCAGCATTATTCGGATACCAAAACCAAGGAAAAACACTACAACAAAGGGAAACTACAAGCCAGGTCATAGTAAGACCCTATGATAAGCATAGGTCCAAAAGTCCTTCATAAGATATTAGGAAACCAAATCCAACAGTACAGTAAAAGAATCCTACACCATGACCAGAGTGCAGGGATGGTTCAACATATGCAAATCAATCACTTGATACACTATGTTACCAAAATGAAAGAAAAAAAAAACAAGGTCATCTGCATAGATACCAAAAAAGCATTTGACAAAGTTTCAACATGCATTCATAATTAAAACACTCAAGAAAATAGCTATAGAAAAAGTTTGCCTCAACACAATAAGCCCACATAAGGAAAGACCACAACTAATATCATAATTAAGGAGGGAAAAACTAAAAGCTTTCTTTCTAAGATATGGTATAAGGTGAGGGTACCCACTCTAACCACTTCCTTACAATATTGCATTGGTAGTCTTACCCAGAGTAATTAGGCAAGATAAAGAAATAAAAGGCATTTAAAGTGGAAAAGAAGAAGTAAAATTGTCCATGTTTGCAGATGACAAAGTAATATACATAGAAAATGTTATGAGTCAACACCAACAAAAAAGACTATTAGAACTGGGGGAGTGGCAAGATGGCCAACTGGAAGCAGCTTCTGACAGAGGCTCCTGTCCAAAAGGAAAGATAACTTCCAGAAAATGCCCAGTTGAGCTGAAGACTGGGAGCCCAGCTGAGAGAACTGATAACTGCAGGTCACCTCTGCTGACACAAGCTGCAACTCCAAAAAACCAAGCTTCAGGCAAAAAAACTGAACTACAGTTTTCCCCCTTTCTGAACTTCCAGGACACTTTTCTCCCCTTACCTGACATGCCAGAAGCCTGACCTCTGCTGCAACTGTGGGAGGAGGACTTGAGCAGCAACCACCCTCCCTGTCTGCCAGACCAGGCGACTGCCAGGTAAGAGACTCCCAGGCCCCACAGAGCCCCCACCAGCCCCCAGGCCAGGAACTCTGCCAGAACCATGGGGCTCCACTCTGCCCACCACTGAGCCTACCACCTGCAGGTCAGGGACTCTGCAGGGATCCCTGTGCAGCTCCGGTCAGTGCTCCATAGGCCTCAGCCAGCTGCCCTGAGCGGCCAGAAACTTGGGGGGAATCCCGGACAGCCCTGATGGGCTCCCCTCGGGCCTTGGCCTGGCACCAGTAATAGCCAGGAACTCAGCTGGGACTCCCAAATGGCCCTGATTTGCGCTAGCCTTGGCCCACAGCCAGCAGCAGCCAGGAACTCTGCCGGTTCCCGCATGGCCCCAATAGGAGCTTGCCTTGGCATGCAGCCAGCAGCAGCCAGAAACTCAGGGGGGCTCCTGCATGGCCCCAATTGGTGCCCCGCAGGGCCTTGGCCCGCCACCAGCAGTGGCCAGAAACTCCGCAGGGACTCCCATGCTGCCCTGATTGGTGCTGCCTTGGGCGCCACCAACAGTGGCCAGGAACTCTGTGGGGACTCCCACAAGGCCACAATTGGTGCTCGCCTTTGCTAGGAACCCCACCAGGACTCCCATGAGGCCCCAACTGGCACTTGCCATGGCCCGCAGCCAGCAGCAGAGAGAAACTCTGCTGGGTCTCCCACATAGCCCCAATTGGGGCTCACCTTGGCCTGCTACCAGCAGTGGCCAAGAACTCTGCTGGGATTCCTGTGTGGTGCTGATTGGCACTCGCCTTGGCCCACCACCAGCAGCAGCCAGGGACTCAGCAGGGAACCTCTGCAGGGAAACTCCGCCTGCCTGCCTGCCAGGGCCAGGAACATTGGGAGCCAAACAACCTGCGTCCTCCCTTACCCTCTCTGCCTCCTCACCTCCCTGCCCATCTGGCCAAGGACTCAGGAGAGGGCAACCTGTGCCCTCCCTCTGGAGCCCTCCTCCCAGCCAGAGACTGCTGGAGGCACGGGCTCCCTTTGCAAAGGCCACTGGGTGCACAATCCAATGCCCGGCTGCTTGATCCGGGAGTGCCACACTGTCTGGCTGGGGCAGTCCCAGACACAGGGTCACTCCCAACAAAGATCCAGCAATAACAGAGTGATTCTGCCAGGGTCTGATCTGGGAGAGACACCTCCCCAACTCTGAGGATGGTCATAGGCAACAGTGAAAAATAATCATGAGGTGGAATCAACAGAAAAACTCTGGCAATAGGAATAACCAGAGTAGATCAACTCCCCCAAGGAGAGTTGGTAGAAGGTAGATGAAGCAAAAGATCCCTTGCATAAGCAAATGGCTGAGATGTCAGAAGTTGAATTCAGAGTCTGGATAGCAACTAAGATCAGCGTAGTGGAGGAAAAGATGGAATTAGATTTTCAAGCAGTAATCCAAAAGATGACCCAAAAGATGTCTCAAGAACTGAACGTGTTCATAGAGAAAATGACCAAAGATATTGACACATTGAGACAAGAAGTTGTAGCTCTCAAAGATCTGAGAAATACAGTAGAATCCCTCAGTACCAGAATGGAGCAAGCCGAAGAAAGGATTTCTGAAACTTAAGACAGACACTTCGAATGCTCCCAAATGCTCAAAGAGATAGAGAAACGGAAGGCAAAAGCAGATCATTCTCTCAGACAGCTCTGGGATAACTTGAAGAAAACCAATATTTGCCTTATAGGGATACCTGAAAATGATGAAGTGGCATCAGGAGGCACAGAGTCTCTTCTTTATGAGATTATGAAAGAGAACTTTCCAGACATGCCAAGAGATTCTGAAATTCAGATAGTAGACCGTTTCAGGACCCCAGCATGACCCAACCCAAATAAGACATCCTCTAGGCACATCATAAATTAAGTTCACTAAAGTTAATGTGAAAGACGAAATTCTGAAAGCAGCCAGATGTAAGAAAGCCATTACCTACACCGGGAAGAATATTAGCATAACTGCAGATCCCTCTGATCAAAACTTTCAAGCTAGAAGAGAATGGGCATTGACTTTTAACCTCCTAAAACAAAAGAACTTGCAACTCAGCATCCTGTATCCATCTAAACTGAGTTTCATTTACAATGGAGAAATTAAATACTTCAACAACATCCACATG
>CAUYON010143844.1:0-24654 GCA_963573935.1 Arctocebus calabarensis
GCCACAATGCCTGGCCATTTTTTGGTTGCAGCCATCATTGTTGTTTGGCGGGCCCAGGCTGGATTCGAACCTGCCAGCTCACGTGTACGTGGCTGGCACCTTAGCCCGTTGAGCCACGGGCGCTGAGCCATATTTCTGTATTTAAAAAAAAATTTTTTTTTTCTTTCTTTCTTTCTTTCTTTCTTTCTTTCTTTCTTTCTTTCTTTTTTTTTTTTGTTGTTGTTGTTGTTTGTTTTGTTTTTAGTAGAGATGAGACCTCACCCTTGCTCAGGTTGGTCTTGAACTCCTGAGCTCAAGCAGTTTTCCTGCCTCGGCCTCTGAACTACCACACCTGGCTAAACTTGGGGTTCAATGGCCATCTCCATCACTAGGATTTAAGGTCATCTAGGGCCTCTTCTCTATTATTTCTTCATGTCCCTGCTGCCTTTGGGGACATTCCAAGGTGGGAGGCCAATGTATTCTGAAACCATGTGGGGGGTGGGTGAGGTCAGCCCTTGATGATGTGGAACCCTATTGGGCTTGGGGCAGGACATGGGGGGCCTTGGCACTGGGGAGCAGGGGTAGGAGGCTGTGCTCGTGCAGGTGCCCATGGTCAGCAGGTCTGTGTGGTTTTGCCATGGGACACTCAGTCCAGAGCTTGGGATGTGGTGTGGAGAGCTGCAGACCCCTGGGTCCCTCTTGCCCTGGTTTCTTCAGAGGAGTATTGACTCAGAGCCTCCGTTAGAAAGGTCCCCCTCTGGTTCTGGGGAATGGTTGAGTTGGAAGGTGAGAGGCCACAGCTTGGAGTGCTAGGAAGTTCCATGGTGGCCCAAGGATGGCCTTGTGCCTTGCTGGGGCTCTAGCCCTTACTTGTGGCTGCTTGCTTCTCAGAGACATCTCCCACAACCTGCTCCGGGTGCTGGACATCGGGCTTCTGTCCAACCTCTCAGCGCTGGTGGAACTGTGAGTGTCCCTCCCCTGGCTGTGCTGCT
Source organism: Arctocebus calabarensis (assembly GCA_963573935.1). Lineage (NCBI taxonomy): Eukaryota > Metazoa > Chordata > Mammalia > Primates > Lorisidae > Arctocebus > Arctocebus calabarensis. The sequence continues at coordinate 972 of CAUYON010143844.1, forward strand.
CCCAAGGATTACTCTGGGAAGAAAGGTGGTGGCCCCATGTCTTTGTAGGACTATGGGGATTTCCATCAGACCTTGCCTGATGGGCCTCTTTCTTCCAGGGACATAAGCAACAACGAGATTTCTACATTAGAGGAAGGAATATTTACTAATTTATTTAATTTAAGTGAAATGTAAGTTGCATTGTTTTGGTGGGTATCAATAGGTGTACCCCTGATCCCCCAACATCCCTTTTGCCCTTGTACCTGGCCCCACACCTACTCCCAGATTTGAGACCTGCTTGGAGCCCCTCCAGGATGGGCCATCTCTGCAGCTGCAGTGGGAGGCTAGATTCTCAGGGAGACCCCAGACCTGGCCTCTTCGAGAGGAGGCTGGTGCAGACTTTTCCCCGGGCCAGGCCTGGAGCCCCATACCTACCTTTCCCTGCAGAAACCTGGGCGGGAACCCGTTTGAGTGTGATTGTGGTCTGGCGTGGCTGGTGCGCTGGGTGGAGGAGCAGCAGGTTCATGTGGTGCAGCCCGAGGCAGCCACGTGCGCTGGGCCTGGCCCCCTGGCTGGCCAGCCCCTCCTGGGCATCCCCACACAGGATGGCAGCTGTGGTAAGTGTGGATGGACGGGAAGAGCCTGCTCAGGACTCCTAGCCCAGTGGGGACAGCAGGTGGGGCCCAGGGAGCAGACACCTGGGGTGGGACCATGCTAAGGTAGTGAGGACTGTGCAGCTGCTGGGGTTCTCCTCTGGGACCTCCGGGTAGGGGGAGTGCAGTGGGAGCCCAGGGGGACCATCGTTTCTGCCTGTTCCAGGTGAGGAGTATGTCGCCTGCCTCCCTGACAACAGCTCGGGCGCTGTGATGATGGCAACTTTTTCAGCTGCCCATGAGGGCCTGCTGGAGCCTGAGGCCTGTAGCACCTTCTGCTTCTCTGCCGGCCATGATCTGGCAGCCCTCTCAGAGCAAGGCTGGTGCCTGTGTGGGGCAGCACAGTCCCCCAACACCTCCTCCGCTTGCCTGTCCCTCTGCTCTGGTCCCCTGCTGCCCTTTGCCCCTGCCTGTGCAGGTCCCACCCTCCTCCAGCACGTCTTCCCCGCCTCCCCGGGGGCCACCCTGGTGGGGCCCCGTGGACCCCTGGCCTCTGGCCAGCCAGCAACTTTCCACATTGCTGCTCCGCTCCCCATCAGCTCTGCACGCTGGGACTTTGGTGATGGCTCCCCCAAGGTGGGTGTTGCTGGTCCAGCTGCCGTGCACCGCTTTGTGCTGCCTGGGCACTATCATGTGACAGCCATGCTGGCCCTGGGGGCTGTCTCAGTCCCGCTGGAGACAGAGGTGCAGGTGGAAGCGGCCCCTGCTGCTGTAGAGCTTGTGTGCCCGTCCTCAGTGAGAAGTGGTGAGAGCCTCGAACTTGGAATCCAGAATCGCGGTGGCTCTGGCCTCCAGGCCACCTATAGCATCGTGGCCTTGGGCGAAGAGCCAGCCCAAGGTGCACACTGGGTCCTGGTCACCCCTTGCTGCCTCCCCTTCCTCCCCAGGGCTACAGTGGGTAGGGAAGGGCTTGTCAGCCCAGCCTTAGGCACACACTGACCTCCTGTTCTTCCTGCTTGCTGCCCCCTAGTGGTGCACCCACTCTGCCCTTCAGACACAGAAATCTTCCCTAGCAATGGGCACTGCTATCGCCTGGTGGTGGAGAAGGCGCCCTGGCTGCAAGCACAGGAGCAGTGCCGGATCTGGGCTGGGGCTGCCCTGGCCATGGTGGACAGTCCTGCTGTCCAGCACTTCTTGGTCTCCCAGGTTACCAGGTGCCTATCCCCACACTCTGAGAGGGTTCGAGGTCGGGGGGAGGTCTCTGGAACACTGGTTTTGGGGCAGAGCCTGAGGCCAGAGGAGGCTAACAGGGAGAGGTGAGGGTAGCCAGAGAGGTCATGTCCAGCTGTCTGGGTGACAGATGAGCTGTGTGCTGATGGTCCTTTCTGTTAGTTCTGTACACTCAGAAGTGTACACGGGGTGGGGCAGGCTTTATAAACACTTCTGAGACACACCATGGGAGTTGTGGTGGCATGGGAGGCGGACCTGGACCCTGTATTGTCCTTGTCCATGTCCCTCCAGGGAGGACCCTGAGCCTTTCTTAAGGGTGGGCTCTTTCTTTCTGTTTTAACATCACCCCTCCTGGGGCAGGCAGGTTCACCATGCATCACCCACACTCTGCAGGACAACTTGGTTAATGGTCCCAAACACAGCCCCTCTCCTGCTGTGTGCCCTCCTTGTACATGCCTGGCCATGCCTCAGGAGGGCTGCCTACCTCTGCAGAGCTATTAGAGCTACCTGTTTGGGGGCTGCTGTGAGGCTGTCTTGCTCCTCAAATGGTATACCTGGAGCCTTCCTGCAGGGCAAGGGGATGGATGGCCCTTGGTCTCATCTGATATGAAGCTCCACAAGGCGCCCCGGCTGTACCCACTGGCCCCTAGGTGTGGGTGTCTGCGTGGATGCTGTGTGGGCCTGGTGTGTGGGCCTTCCTTATCTAGTCTCTGAACTTCAGTCTCCATCTGGAAAACAGGGATGGTGAAGGGCCCATTTGGTGGGCTGCTGGGGGGACTGTGTCCCCTCAGGGTGAGAGGACCAGGGAGCCCTCTGAATGCCCTGCTATCTGCCCACAGGAGCCTGGATGTGTGGATCGGCTTCTCGGCCATGCAGGGAGCAGGGGTGGGCCTGGCACCCCAGGGTGAGGCCTTTAGCCTGGAGACCTGCCAGAACTGGTTGCCTGGGGAGCCACACCCTGCTTCAGCTGAGCACTGTGTGCGGCTCGGGCCCGCTGGGCGGTGCAACACGGACTTGTGTTCAGCTCCGCACAGCTATGTCTGCGAGTTGCGGCCCGGAGGTGCGTGCTAACGTGGTGGGTGGGGGGCCAGGAGCACCCCCTTCCTAGGCTCATTCCTTAGAGTTTGCTGTGGGTGAGATGTTTGTTGAGTACCTGTTGTTGTGCCGGAACTGAGGCTATCCCAGGAGAACTAAGAGGGTGCTGGGGTGGGGTGCCAGGTGGCTCCCGCCCAGGCCTGCCTCACCTGGGTACCCAGCTGTCCTTAGCTGGGAATAGCACCTCAAGATAATACTTGCCACCCCAGGCCCAGTGTGGGATGCTGACAACTTCCTCGTGGGAGAACCCAGTAGGGACCTTCAGGGACCCCTGCATCCATTGTCACAGCAGGAAGCCCTCTTGGCCCCCCAGCAGCCCGTGGAGGTAGGTGGCCCCTCTGTGGATTAAGGTTGTTAGTACTCTTTCAGACAGTTTGGAAAATCCAAGGTACAGACAGGAAAAGCATTTAACTCTGTTACCCAGGAGAACTCTATAATCCTCCTGGGACCTCTCTTTCTCTCTCTTTTTTGAGACAAGAGTCTTGCTTTATTGCCTGGGCTACAGTGCTGTAGTGTCATAGCTCACAGCAACCTCAAACCCATGGGCTCAAAAGCAATCCTCTTACCTCAGCCTCCCTAGTGGCTAAGACTACAGATGCCTGCCACAACGCCTGGATTTTCTACTATTGTTAGTAGTTGGGGTCTCAATCTTGCCCAGGCTGTTCTTTTTTTTTTTTTTTTTTTTTGAGACAGATCCTCAGGCTGTCACCCTGGATAGAGTGCTGTGGCATCACAGCTCACAGCAACCTCCAATTCCTGGGCTCAAGCGAATCTCCTGCCTCCACCTCCCAAGTAGCTGGGACTGCAGGCGCCCGCCACAACACCCGGCCATTTTTTGGTTGCAGCTGTCGTCGTTTGGCGGGCCCAGGCTGGATTCGAACCCGCCAGCTCAGGTGTACGTGGCTGGCACCCTAGCCCGCTGAGCCACAGGCACCGAGCCTGCTCAGGCTGTTCTTGAACTCCTGAGCTCAAGGCATCCTCTTGCCTCACCCTCCCAGAGTACTAGGATTACAGGCGCAAGTTTTTTTTTTGTTTGTTTGTTTTTGTTTTTTTTTTGGCTGGGGTTGGGTTTGAACCCACCACCTCTGGCATATGGGGCCAGTGCCCTACTACTTTGAGACACAGGTGCCGCTCTGAGCCTTTTTTATTTTTATTTTTTTATTTTTTTTGCAGTTTTTGGCTGGGGTTGAGTTTGAACCCGCCACCACTGGCATATGGGGTTGGCACCCCACTCCTTTGAGCCACAGGTGCCGCCCCACCTTTTTTATTTTTAGAGATAAGATCTTGTTCTGTCCCCCCCATCCTCAGTGCCATGGCATCATCATAGCTCACAGCAACCTCAAACTCTTGGGCTCAAGTGATCCTGCTGCCTCAGCCTCCCAAGCAGCTGTAAATACAGGTGGGCACCACCACATCCAGTTGATTTTTCTGTTTCATTTTTTTGGGAGAGACCCTAGGGTCTCACTCTTGTTTAGGCTAGTCACAAACTCCTGGCTTCAAGTGATCTTCTTGCCTCGACCTCCTGAGCCTTTTTCTATGAGTGTTTGTGAATTCTTTTTAAAAAGTCAAAATAGGTATTCTGCTTCTCTTAAGATGGTTTTGATGTTTTTCCTCCCAAGTGACATAAAATTAGGCCTGTGGTGGCCACAGAAAGGCCTTCTGATGGCCTTCTTGCCCTCCATCCTGGTGGGTGTTTAGGCTTGGGGAGTCTAGGCCCCCAGGTGGGTCTGCATAGCTTAGGTGGCCCCCCTTCCTCACCAGGTCATGGTGTTTCCTGGCCTGGAGCTGAGCCGAGAAGCCTTCCTCACCACAGCTGAGTTTGGGACCCAGGAGCTTAGCCAGTCTGTCCAGCTGCGGCTGCAGGTGCACCGCCCTTTGAGAGAAGCAGGTGCGACTGAGATGGTAGTGGGTGTTTAAGGGTCAGAGTGGCCTCTCTGAGTTCTCACATCTGCTTGTGATCCCTTGACCACAAGGCTAGCCCTCAGCCTCAAGGTGAACAGGGAGCAGGGACGACAGACACTGTCTCACAGGTGTCCCAAGGAGGGATGGGGGCTGCCTTAAACCAATCAGATGGCCAGTAGCAGGGGCATGATGAGGGCTAGGTGTGCTGCTTGGTGATTCCTAGCATCATGGCCAAGATCAGCTTTGTCAGAGTGCAAACCTGGGACTTGTTAGCAAATCTGGGTTCCTGATACCCCTTTTATTGCAGGGGTTCCAGAAAATAGCAGTGAACTTGAGAGTGGGCCCCTGGACAACAGGACTGAGCCGGCCCCTGAGTGTGTGCCAGAGGGACGCTGGTGCCCTGGAGCCAATGTCTGTGTGCCACTGGATGCCTCCTGCCACCCTCAGGCCTGTGCCAGCGGGTTCATATCAGGGCCTGGGCTCTGCAGGGCCACCTATACGCTATGGAGAGAGTTCCTCTTCACCATTCCTGCAGGACCCCCTGCTCAGTACTCGGTGTGTGTCCCTGACCTAGATCTGTCTTGTTCTTTTTTTTTTTTAAGGCAGAGTCTCACTCACCTGCCCTGGATGGAGAGGTGTGGCATCATAGCTCACAGTAACCTCTAACTCTTGGGCTTAGGCGATCTTCTTGCCTCAGTTTTTCTATTTTTAGTAGAGATGGTGTCTCGCTTTTGCTCAGGCTGGTCTGAACTTCTGAGCTCAGGCAGTCTACCAGCCTCGGCTTCCCAGAGTGCTAGGATTACAGGCATGAGCCACTGTGCCCAGCCTAGATCTGTCTTTAACTAGCTGCCCAGACCACCTTTCCTTCAGCCACCCTAAGTTTACTGTCCCTGCCAAACAGACAGGATGCAAGTTTCCCTCCAGCAGGCCCTCCCTAGCCTTGTGCCCTGTACCCCACAGCAGGCCCTGCTTATCTTCTAGCACGAGCAGCTCCCACCCCAGGATCTTTGTACCTTCTGTGCCTACTTTGCCCTTCAGCAGGTCTGGCTCCTTTTCATCCTTCAGGTCCATCCTCAGTATCTATCAAGGGCTCCACCTGTCCAGGCAGTCCACCTTGCCTAAACCCTCTCCCTATGGTGTCCCTTGTTTGTAACTGTTCTGTCTGTCCCTGCTATAAGCACCTGGGGGGTAGGGGCTCCATGAAGCAGGAAGTATGGTGCTGAGCCCCCCAGCTGGGAGCCCCACCTGCTGAGTGGTCCCTGCAGGCCCTGACCATGTGTATGTGGTACAGCTCTACCTCTCTCTCCTGTAGGTCACCCTCCTCGGCCAGGATGTCGTCATGCTCCCTGGTGACCTTATTGGGCTACAGCATGATGCTGGCCCTGGTGCCTTCCTGCATTGCCCCCTGGCTCCTGGTCACCCTGGCCTCCATGCCCCATACCTTTCTGCTAATGCCTCAGGCTGGCTGGCCCACCTTCCCACCCAACTGGAGGGAGCTCAGGCTGGCCCTGCCTGTGCCCTGCGAGTGCTTGGGACCACAGAGCGCTTCACGCCCCTATTGGGCCTGAGGCCTAACCCTGGGCTGCGGCGTCCAGGCCACTATGAGGTCCGGGCCGTGGTGGGCAACAGTGTGTCCAGGCACAATCTATCCTGCAGCTTTAGCATTGTCTCCCCAGTGGCTGGGCTGCGGGTCATCCACCCTACCCCACACAATGGCCACCTCTATGTGCCAACCAATGGCTCTGCCTTAGTGCTCCAGGTAGACTCTGGTGCGAATGCCACAGCCACAGCTCGCTGGCCTGGGGGCAGTGTTAGTGCACCCTTTGAGGCTGCCTGCCCTGCTGTGGTGGCCACTCTTATGCCCGGATGCCCCCGGAAGACCAACGACACCCTGTTCTCAGTCCTGGCACTGCCCAGGCTCAGTGAGGGGGAGCACACAGTGGAGGTCGTGGCAGAGAACAGTGCCGGCCGTGCCAACCTCAGCCTACGAATGACAGCTGAGGAGCCCATCTGTGGCCTCCATGCCATGCCCAGCCCTGAGGCCCGTGTGCTGCAGGGAGTCCTCGTGGTGAGTGTGGCCTACAGCCCACCCCAGCTGTGTGCACATGCAGAATGGGGGCCGGCCTTCCCAGGTCCTGCCAAGTCACTTCTCAGGCTGCTCACTAGTTTCTCGATTACTAAGGTATCAAGTTAAAACAGCCACTCTGAGTACTTCCTGCTCACATTTAATGAAGCAAATTGCCCTTTTTTCCTGTATGACCTCATATGAGCCCCTGTGAGTCCAAGTGCATTTTCCAGGCCCTCTAGCAAATGTGAGTGGTTTCTAAGGAGTCTGAACCTCTGATGGAAGTCTGATGGCGGCCATGGTGCCATGCAGGGATGAGGCTGTCTGCTTCCTGGGGGTGCCCAGTTCCTGCACCAGAGGTTGTGACTTGGGTTGTTGTGCTCTGAGCTGGGTCCTGGATCCCTTGGTGACACCTGTTCTGTCAGTTCATCATCATCCCAGACCCCAAGGCCTGTGGGGCTCACATTTCTTCCCTAAGCCCCTGAGCTGTCCAACTAAGGAGCAGGGGCAAGAGCTGAAATGGGGGTTTTTGAGGGCTCAGAGATAGCTTGGCTCTTTGTAGCTGGTACTAGGTTCACTTGACAGGTGGGTAAACAGGCATAGAGGAGCCAAGGCCACGCGGCTAGAGGTTGGAGAGCCAGGTCTTGATCCCGATTCAGTGCCACATGGCCTAGGCATCATGCATCCAGGTCCCTGGGCACATCCCTCTCCTTCATGTAGGGGTCTGGGGGTCATGGCTCAGCTGTGGGCCCACCAGCCCCCTCTGTGCCATGTCGGCATTCTCCAGCATCCCCAACGGGGGCTATTCCAGTGGGTTGACAGGGCCTGAGGGCAGAGTTGATCCTCCCTAGATCCCCAGCTGGGGCAGGGTTGTGACCTTGGCTGACGGTGCACCCTTCTTCAGAGGTATAGCCCTGTGGTGGAGGCTGGCTCAGATGTGGTCTTCCGGTGGACCATTGATGATAAGCAGTCCTTGACCTTCCACAATGTGGTCTTCAATGTCATCTACCAGAGCGCTGCCATCTTCAAGCTCTCAGTAGGTGGGCAGGTGGGCGGGGCGGGGTCCTGGGGTGCCTGGGTTCTCACCTTGGCCTTCTGTTCTGCTCTGCTTTGCCCAAGGATGCTGCTGCTGTCATGGGTGAGTGTGGGGTGGGGCATGAAGTGGGGCTGGGGCCTCGCCATCTGCTGTCCTCCCAGTCAGTTGTGGCCCATGCCCACAGACGCCTGTCTCTGCAGCTGACAGCCTCCAACCATGTGAGCAACGTAACAGTGAACTATAATGTGTCTGTGGAGCGGATGAACCGGATGCGGGGCTTGCAAGTGTCCACGGTGCCGGCTGTGCTGCCCCTCAACGTTACCTTGGCACTGACGGCTAGTGTGCTGGTGGACTCAGCTGTGGAAGTGGCCTTCCTGTGAGCACCTGGGGCCAGGCAGGGGGGAGTGGGTGGCCAGCCAGGTTCTTATGCTAGCCCCTAGCCTCATCTGTGGGACCCCAGGCCAGAGTGCTTTTCCGAGCCTCAGTTTCTCTGTCAGGGGATGCCAGGTGCACAGGACCCTGGAAGGGCTGCATGGGAGGGGTGGGAGGAGAGGACCTGGATGGGGGAACCAGGAGGGAGCCATTGCAGGGCACAGGTACAGCTGGGCCAGCAGGCTTCCCACTGTGGAGTGCTAGTCCTGCCTGCTGCCCTTGTTCCATTCTGTTTACTGCCTGCTACCACCCTGGCAGGTGGACCTTTGGGGACGGGGAACAGGCAGGCAGTCAGTTCAAGCCTCCATATGCCGAGTCCTTCCAGGTCCCAGACCCTGCAGTAGCCCAGGTGCTGGTGGAGCACAATGCGACACATACCTACACCACCCCAGGTGAGGGTCAGGGCCATTGCCCTTGGGGCCCTGAACTTGGGGAGCTCTTCCTTTGGGACAGCCTCATCCCCTCCACCATGACCCGCTGGGGTTAATAGCTTGAGACCCTTCTGGGGGGAAGGTCGGTAACTAAGTGTGAGTGGCGAGGGTAGGCAGGGCCCCTAAACTCCATGAGTTGAATCTGCTGGCCAGAAACTGGATCTTCTGCTCTCCATTCTCAGCCTTTTTGGGAGAGGAAGAGGAAGTAAGTAGTCTTGTAATTTTTAAAATTCCAAAACCTCCCACACTAAGGCCACTTAATGTCTTTAGGGCAGGCCAAGCTGACCTGGCCTTGCTGGCCTCCCATCCCACCTTTCTACCCCAGCCACAGCTTCTGCTTCTGTCCTGTGTACAGCCAGATGTGTGGGCCTTCAGGGTGGGTCCAAGGGTGTAGCCACGGTGCTTCAAAGAGGGACCCACTCCTTGCCTAGGAGGGCTGTCTCCCGTCCTCACCAGGTAGTAAGCAGGGATCCTGACTCACTCTGGGCCTGTCCCCACAGGTGAGTACAGCCTAACTGTGCTCGTGTCCAATGCCTTTGAGAACCTGACAAAACAGGTGCCTGTGAGTGTGCGTGCACCCCTACCTACCGTGGCCGTGGGCATGAGCAGTGATGTCTTGGTAACTGGCCAACCTGTTACTTTCTACGCACACCCCCTGCCCTCACCTGGGGGCATCCTATACACGTGGGACTTTGGGGACAACTCCCCCATCCTGAAGCAAAGCCATTCAATGGTCAACCACACCTATGCTTTGAGGGGTACGTACCTCGTCCGCTTGGAGGTCAACAACACAGTAAGCAGTGTGGCAGCACAGGCGGATGCCCATGTCTTCGAAGAGCTCCGAGGCCTGAGTGTGCACATGAGCCCGGCTGTGGAGCAGGGCGCGCCCATTGTGGTCAGTGCTATTGTGGAGATGGGTGACAATATCACCTGGACCTTCGACATGGGGGATGGCACAGTGCTCACAGGACCTGAGGCCACAGTGGAACACGTGTACTTGCAGGCACAGAACTGCACAGTGACTGTGGGTGCAGCCAGCCCTGCTGGCCACCTGGCTCAGAGCTTGCAGGTGCAGGTCTTTGTCTTGGAGGTACTACGTATTGAGCCTGCCACCTGCATCCCCACACAGCCCAATGCCCGGCTGATTGCCCATGTCACCGGGGACCCTGCACACTACCAATTTGACTGGACCTTTGGGGATGGCTCCTCTAACACAACCATTCTGGGGTGCCCAGCGGTTATACACAACTTCACACGGAGTGGAACATTCCCCTTGGCACTGGTGCTGTCGAGCCGTGTGAACAAGGCACATTACTTCACCAGCATCTGTGTGGAACCTGAGGTGGGCAATGTCACCCTGCAACCTGAGAGGCAGTTTGTGCAACTTGGTGATGAGGCCCGGCTGGCGGCACGTGCCTGGCCGCCATACCCTTACCGCTATACCTGGGACTTTGGCACTGAAGATGCCACCCCATCCTGCACCTGGGGCCCTGAGGTGACATTCACCTATGGAGACCCAGGCTCCTACCTGGTGACAGTCACTGCATCCAACAACGTGTCTGCTGCCAATGACTCAGCTGTGGTAGAGGTACAGGAGCCTGTAGTGCTCTCGGGCATCAGGGTCAACAGCTCCCAAGTGCTGGAGCTGCAGCAGCCCTACCTTTTCTCTGTACTGGGCTGCGGATACCCTGCCACTTACCTGTGGGAGCTGGGGGATGGTGAGTGGCTGGAGGGGCCAGATGTCACCCATGCCTACAACAGTACAGGTGACTTCACCGTCCGGGTAGCAGGCTGGAATGGGGTGAGCCACAGCGAGGCCTGGCTCAATGTCACGGTGCAGCAGCGTGTACGGGGGCTCAGCCTTAATGCCAGCCGCACAGCAGTGCCCCTGAACAGCAGTGTGAGCTTCAGCACCTCGCTGGAGGCAGGCAGTGATGTGCAATACTCCTGGGTGCTGTGTGACCGCTGCACACCCATTCCTGGGGGGCCCACCATCTCCTACACCTTCCGCTCAGTGGGCACCTTCAACATCATCGTTACAGCTGAGAACAAGGTGGGTTCAGCCCAGGACAGCATCTTCATCTATGTCTTGCAGCTCATCGAGGGGCTGCAGGTGGTGGGTGGTGGCAGCAACTGCTGCTTCCCCACCAACCACACGCTGCAGCTGCAGGCCACCGTCAGAGATGGCACCAACATCTCCTATAGCTGGACCGCCCAGCAGAATGGTGGCCCAGCCCTAGTCGGAAATGGCAAAAGCTTCTCACTCATTGCCCTAAAAGCAGGCACCTACCATATCCAGCTGCGTGCCAATAATATGCTGGGCAGTGCCTGGGCCAGCCGCACTGTGGACTTTGTGGAGCCTGTGGGGTGCCTGACTGTGGTTGCCTCACCCAACCCAGCGGCTGTCAATATGAGCATCACCCTCCGTGCCGAGCTGGCTGGTGGCAGTGGCATTAATTACACTTGGTCCTTGGATGGAGGGCTGAGCTGGGAGACATCCGAGCCACACACCACCCATACTTTCACCATAGCTGGCATGCATCTGCTCACGGTCACAGCCAGAAACCAACTGGGCTCAGTCAATGCCACCACTGAAGTGGCAGTGCAGGTGCCTTTGAGTGGCCTTAGCATTAGAGCTGGAGAGCCAATCAGTAGCTTTGTGGCCTCTGGCTCCACAGTGTCATTCTGGGGGCAGCTGGCCATGGGTACCAATGCGAGCTGGTGCTGGACTGTGCCAGGTGGCAGCAAGCATGGCCAGCACATCACCGTGGTCTTCCCTGATGCTGGCACCTTTTCCATCCAGCTCAATGCCTCTAATGCAGTCAGCTGGGTCATAGCTGTGTACAACGTCACAGTGGAGGAGCCCATCATGGGCCTGGTGCTGTGGACCAGCAGCAAGGTGGTGGCACCTGGGCAGCTTGTCCACTTTCAGATCCTGTTGGCCACCGGCTCAGCTGTCACCTTCCGCCTGCAGGTGGGCGGGGCTAGCACTGAAGTGCTCTCAGGGCCCCGTTTCTCCCACAGCTTCCCATGGGTGGGTGATCATGTGGTGAGTGTGCAGGCCGAGAACCATGTAAGCCGGGGCCAGGCACAAGTGCGCATCTCGGTGCTGGAGGCCGTGAGTGGGCTGTATGTGCCCAACTGCTGTGAGCCAGGCATTGCCACCGGCACTGAGAGGAACTTCACAGCCCGTGTGCAGCGTGGCTCCCGAGTCGCCTATGCCTGGTACTTCTCCTTGCAGAAGGTCCAGGGTGACTCACTGGTCATCCTGTCTGGCCGTGATGTCACCTACACGCCTGTGGCTGCAGGGCTACTGGAGATTAATGTGCGTGCCTTCAATGCACTAGGAAGTGAGAACCAAACACTCATGGTGGAAGTCCAGGATGTCATCCAGTATGTACAACTGCAGAGTGGCCGCTGCTTCACCAACCGCTCGGCCCAGTTTGAGGCTGCCACAAGCCCCAGTCCCCGGCGCGTGGCTTACCATTGGGACTTTGGAGATGGAGCCCCAGTGCAGGACACAGACCAGCCCTGGGCTGAGCACTCCTACCTACAGCCAGGAGACTACCGTGTGCAAGTGAATGCCTCCAACCTGGTGAGCTTCTTTGTGGCGCAGGCCACAGTGACTGTCCAGGTGCTAGCCTGTAGAGAGCCGGAAGTGGACGTGGCCCTGCCCCTGCAGGTGCTGATGCGGCGCTCCCAGCGCAACTACTTGGAGGCCCACGTTGACCTGCGTGACTGTGTCACCTACCAGACTGAGTACCGCTGGGAGGTGTACCGTGCTGCCAGCTGCCAGCGGCAGGGGCGAATGGCCCCAGTGGCTCTGCCTGGTGTGGACGTGAGCCGGCCTCAGCTGGTTGTGCCGCGACTGGCGCTGCCTGTGGGCCACTACTGTTTTGTGTTTGTGGTGTCATTTGGGGACACACCACTGGCACAGAGCATTCAGGCCAATGTGACAATGGCCCCCGAGCGCCTAGTGCCCATTATTGAGGGTGGCTCATACCGTGTGTGGTCAGACACGCAGGACCTGGTGCTGGATGGGAGTAAGTCCTATGACCCTAACCTGGAGGATGGCGACCAGACACCGCTCAGCTTCCACTGGGCCTGTGTGGCCTCGACGCAGGTCAGCCACGTGGCCAGGCCACCTTCCCTGCCCCTCAGTCATGCTCATTAATGAGTCCAGCAAATGCTCAGCATTCTTCTCTGTCCACAATACTTAGTGAGCTTGGTCCTAGAATAGGGAGGGGGTGTCTCCTCAGTTGTTCCCTGGCTGGGTCTTACTTTGAGACATGTCATGGGTCTTACACCACCTCCTCTCCCTTTGTGGGCTGCAGAGTGAGGCTGGCGGGTGTGCTCTGAACTTTGGGCCCCGTGGGAGCAGTGTGGTCGCCATCCCCCGAGAGCGCCTAGAAGCTGGCGTGGAGTACACCTTCAACCTCACTGTGTGGAAGGTGGGCCGGAAGGAGGAGGCCACCAACCAGACGGTGCGTGTGCCCCACCCCACAGATGGTCAACTTTTCCCCTCTTCATAGGTTTTTCTCTGTTTCAGTTGTTGCAAAGGCTATAGATGCTCTTCTTACCTGTTGGTTTGGTACAAATTTTATTTAACCAAATGCCCTTCCTCAGTGTTGCTTCGCTCCATAAATAGTGTTTTTTTGCTTGTTGTGGGAGACAGACTTTTGATCTGTCAGCTAGGCTGGAGTGCACTGGTATCACCACAGCTCACTGCGGCCTAAACTCTTGGGTTCAGATGATCCTCCTGCCTAAGCCTCCTGGGTATAGCTGTGACTACTGGTCTCCACCACAACCCCTAGCTAGCTTTTCAGCTTTTAGTAATTTCTGGCTTGGGCTGGTCTCGAAATCCTGAGTTTAAGCAATCCTCTTACCTCGGACTCCCAGTGTGCTAGGATTACAGGCATGAGCCATGCACCCTGCCAGTTTTGTGTGAAATCATGAAGGGGGCCAGACAAGCTCTAGTACTGTATCTAAGACAGTACAAAGGGCAAACAAGAGCTCCCTCCCAGGTGCAACCACTGCCCCCAGAGCCTACATCCAAATGGGGGGGGGCCAGTTCTCCCTCACATTCCTCTGTCCTGGACTAATCAAGAGGCTCAGGACAACCATGCAGGTGACTTTGCTGGGGCTGTTTCTATCCTGAAAGCCAAACTTCTCTCAGCTGGCTTGACTGGAGGGCCTGGAGAAGCATCTGGGGAAGAGGTTGTTGGGAACAGGCCCCAGCCCAGTGCAGCAGGACATGTGAGACAGGGCTATGGAGAAGGGGGATGACCAGACTTAGTTCATACACACAGATACATCCTCAGGCACCCGTTTATGGGTCTGTTGGTCGGTGAAAGGAGCCTGCCTCCTTGCAGTCAGGCTCAAGCTGGACCCTAATGTGCAGAAAACAAGCCCCACATACTCTCTGTAGCTTAGATGACCAATCCTCTCCAGATTGGGGTGTGGGAAACAGGATAGAGCTTACAAGAGGCAGAGCTCGGGGATGGGGGCAGGAGTTCAGGCTGAGGGGGTGCCGGAGTAGTAGGCGTTTCGCACGTGGGCAGAGGCGGGGCCCGCGTGGGCATGGTTTCTTGGGAACACCACCCCTCTAGGTGCTGATCCGGAGTGGCCGGGTGCCGATCGTGTCCTTGGAGTGCGTGTCCTGTAAGGCACAGGCGGTGTACGAAGTGAGCCGCAGCTCCCATGTGTACCTGGAGGGGCGCTGCCGCAACTGCAGCCCCGGCTCCAAGCGAGGGGTGAGTGGTGCGGGGCAAAGGGCGAGGGGTGGAGCTGGGGCGTGGTCCTGTGCGCGCCACCTCACCGCCCATTCCTGTCTGCAGCGCTGGGCCGCACGCACCTTCAGCAATAAGACCCTGGTGCTGGACGAGACCACCACATCCACTGGCAGCTCTGGCATGCGGCTGGTAGTGCGGCAGGGCGTGCTGCGGGACGGCGAGGGCTACACGTTCACGCTTACTGTGCTGGGCCACTCAGGCGAGGAGGAGGGCTGCGCCTCCATCCGCCTGTCCCCCAACAGCCCTCCGCTCGGGGGCTCGTGTCACCTCTTCCCGCTGGACGCTGTGCGCGCCCTCACCACCAAGGTGCACTTTGAATGTACAGGTGAGTGTGGGCCTGTATTGGGGACCGCAGTGGGCGAATGCTTGGATCTGCCCCGGCACTATGCGGTTCTGCAGGTTGGCGGGATGCTGAGGACGCTGGTGCCCCACTGGTGTATGCCCTGCTGCTGCAGCGCTGTCGTCGGGGCCACTGCGAGGAGTTCTGCATTTACAAAGGCAGCCTCTCCACTTACGGGGCTGTGCTGCCCCCCGGGTTCGGGCCACACTTCGAGGTGGGCCTGGCTGTGGTTGTGCAGGACCAACTGGGTGCTTCTGTGGTCGCCCTCAACAGGTGAGCTGGGCTCATGGGAAGGGGTTTTGGTAACCACTGCCTGCTCACAGTCTCCATCCACCCTGTAGGTCTGTGGCCATCACCCTTCCAGAGCCCAATGGCAGTACTTCAGGGCTCAGTGCCTGGCTGCATGGCCTAACCGCCAGTGTGCTGCCGGGGCTGCTAAGACAGGCTGACCCTCAGCACGTCATCGAGTACTCACTGGCCCTTGTCACTGTGCTCAACGAGGTCAGTGTAGTCGGGAGGGGATCCCCAGCATCTGCACATGCGGGGGTGGGGCACGTACCCCCTACTTGTTCCTTGGCCCCCCCCCAATGAAATCCTGATGGCCACTCCATGCCAGGTCCTCCTCTGTTGGCCTCAGTGACATCTGGCCCCAGGATGGCAGCTGAGCTTGTCCCATTTTGCCCTCGAGGAAACAGCTTGGGCTTTGAGTCACTGCTGGGCTACACAGCATAACCACATGTGACTCTGCAGTGGGCACCCCAGGGACTGTGATGCTAGGTGGGTCTGCAGTCCTGCTGACAGCTCCTGTGCCCTCCTCCCACCCCAGTATGAGCAGGCCCCCAGCATGGCAGCAGAGTCCAACCAGGAGCAGCACCTGCGAGCCCAGATACGCAAGAACATCACAGAGACCCTCGTCTCTCTGCGGGTCAACACTGTGGATGACATTCAGCAGATTGCTGGAGCATTGGCCCAATGCATGGTGTGACAGTAGCCCCATGTGCCCTCCCCAAACCCAAGGCCCTGCGGCAGCCCTAGGCACTGAGCCCCACAACCCCAGAGCCTCCACCTGGCCCTTGTGACCTCTGAGTCAGTCTCAGCTGTTTCTCTTCTGTCACTATCTGCCAGGAAGCCACAGGTGCCCCCTAAGGTGACTCTGCAGAGTGGCCCGGGCACAAGAGCAGCCAGATGTGGGGAGGGTTGGACACAAGGACACTGTTCCCTTTAGGTCACATACCCATGCACACGATATGGTCTGTCCACTATGTGAGGCCCTCCGTTGCTCAGGTCCAGACTTGGGAATGGTGTTGACCACATCTGCTTGGGGAACTGCTATAGAGCAGGTCCAGCTCTCAGAAGAGGAGCCTTCTGGCTGAAGGTCATCCTATGGCCACATGGCTTTCATGGCTGTGTGTGTGGCTGGCATGGGAATTTATCTACAGCTTTGGTGTCTACCTTACTTTTAGTTGTGTGAAGAGACAATGGGGTGATTGACAGGTCCTTGTCATAGAGATGTGCCATAGGTTGGCAGGAGCCACTAGAGGGCTCTCAGTTGGGCCACTGTGGGTGAGATTTCCAGCTGCAGAGTGCAGTGCTAGGGGTTGTGGGAAGCTCAGTGTCCTGGCGAGCTTGAGGTAAAGCTGGGCTGAATTGGGGGAGGAGGGACATGAGCCAACTCAAGGGATTGTTGAGCTGCTGCTTTGCCTGGGTCCCTTGGCCATGAGGCTAGCACAGCAGATGAGGCTGGATGTGATGCTGGGTTCCACACAGGTATCCAGCAGGGAGCTCGTGTGCCGCTCATGCTTGAAACAGACACTGCACAAGCTGGAGGGCATGATGCGTGTTCTGCAGGCCGAGACCACTGAAGGCACTGTGACGCCTACTGCCATCGCTGATAGCATCCTCAACATCACAGGTGTGCTCATGGGGCGCCCCTCCCCTGGCTTCTTACTCGGACCTCCTGCCTGGACTTCCCCTCACCCTCTGCATCATCTACAGGTGACCTCATTTACCTGGGCAATTCAGATATGCAGGGCCTGCAGCTCTCAGAGCTAGGGGCCGAGCCACCCTCCGTGATGGTGGCGTCCAAGGCCTACAACCTGTCCTCAGCCCTCATGTGCATCCTCATGCGTTCCCGCGTGCTCAACGAGGAGCCCCTGACCCTGGTGGCCGAGGAGATTGTTGCCCAGGGCAAGCGCTCAGACCCGCTGAACCTGTTATGCTATGGCAATGCCTCAGGCCCTGGGTGCCACTTCTCCATCCCCGAGGCCTTCAGCGGAGCCCTGTCCCACCTCAGTGACGTGGTGCAGCTCATCTTCCTTGTGGACTCTAACCCTTTTCCCTTTGGCTACATCAGCAACTACACTGTCTCCACGAAGGTGGTGTCCATGGCCTTTCAGACACAGGCTGGCGCCCAGATCCCCATTGAGCGTCTAGCATCGGAGCGTGCCATCACTGTGAAGGTGCCCAACAACTCAGACCAGGCTGCCTGGAGCCACCACACCCCTGCTGGTTCTGTTGTCGTCCAGCCCCGGGCCTCAGTCAGTGCCGTGGTCACCCCAGACAACAGCAACCCCAAGGCTGGATTGCACCTGCAGGTCACCTACACGCTGCTGAGTGGTGGGTGCTATGAGCAGGCATATGGGTGACCCCTCTGCCAGCCTCGGCCCTGAGGCAGAATGCATTTCCTGCAGATACCCGCACATTTGTGGTCTTTGGCAAAGTCTGCCTTCTGCTTCATAGGTCCCAGGGGGTTGACTGGAGGGGAGTCAAAGGGGTATGGAGAGTGCTGCCTCCAGAGGGAGGGCCCCAGGGTGGATGAGCTTCCGACCCTGTGCTTGCCATCCCAGGGCGCTACCTGTCTGAGGAGCCCGAGCCCTACCTGGCCGTCTACCTGCACACGGTGCCCCAGCCTAATGAGCACAACTGCTCAGCCAGTAGGAGGATCAGCCTGGCGGTGCTGGAGAGCGATGACCACAGACCCTACACCTTCTTCATTGCCCCAGGGTGAGTGGCAGGGTGGGGGTGTGCATGCAGCAGGGCACGGTGGGTGTGACAGGGTTTGCACTTGCCATGGTTGCAGGGAGCTTGTGGGAACAGTAGCAGCAGGAAAACTGGGGCACAAGCCAGGACACCTACCCTGGCTTGGGCCTGGGCTGGCTGTTAATACCCCCACATCCCTGCCCAGGACTGAAGACCTGGGTGGGAGCTACTACCTGAACTTTACCAGCCACTTCCACTGGTCAGTGCTGGAGGTGTCTGTGGGCCTGTACACATCCCTGTGCCAGTATTTCAGCGAAGAGGAGATGATGTGGAAGACAGAGGGGCTAGTGCCCCTGGAGGAGACTTCACCCAGCCAGGCCGTCTGCCTTACCCGCCACCTCACCGTCTTCGGTGCCAGCCTCTTTGTGCCCCCCAGTCGCGTCCACTTCATCTTTCCTGTGAGTGGTGCCCATGGCAGGGCTGAGTAGGACCTGGGTGGGCCCCAGCCCTTCCTTGAGAAAGTGGAGTCTGTGTGTGACCTCCTGAGCCTGGTGGCTCTGTCCTCAGGAGCCGGCTGCAGCCATGAACTACGTTGTCCTGCTGACGTGTGCTGTGAGCCTGGTGACCTACGTGGTCATGGCAGTGATCCTGCGCAAACTGGACCAGCTAGATATCAGCCGGGTCCGTGTCATTCCTTTCTGCGGAAAGAGGGGTCGCTTCAAGTATGAAATTCTGGTCAAGACTGGCTGGGGTCGGGGCTCAGGTGAGAGGAGTGGATGCTGGGCCCCCAAGCTGCTCCCACTTGCTCTGCCTGTTCATCCCCACAGAGTGATAACTCACAGCGGTTGTCATAAGACAGGTGCACAGTTCACCATGTACTGTATAAAGCACTGGCTTGCTAATCCTTAGAGCAGCCTCACAAATGTTCACTGTCCCCGAGAATGAGCAGGGCTCTGGCACAGGGCGTCTGCCAGGGTGTTTGAACTCAAACTGTGCAGAGCTCAGTAATCAACGAGAAATTATGGTGACCTTTAAAGTTCATAGGTGTGACACCTCATGCCTGTAATCTAAGCTAGGACTCTGGAAGGTCGAGGTGGGTGGATTGCTGAAGCTTATGAATTTCTTTTTTTTTTTTTTTGAGATAGAGCCTCAAGCTGTCGCCCTGGGTAGAGTGCTGTGGCATCACAGCTCACAGCAACCTCCAATTCCTGGGCTCAAGCAAGTCTCCTGCCTCTGCCTCCCAAGTAGCTGGGACTACAGGTGCCCGCCACAACACCCAGCCATTTTTTGGTTGCAACCATCATTGTTGTTTGGCGGGTCCAGGCTGGATTCGAACCTGCCACCTCCAGCATATGGGGCCGGTGCCCTAGTCACTGAGCCACAGGCGCCGCCTGAAGCTTATGAATTAAAGACAAGTCATGGCTCAGCGCCTGTGGCTCAACAGGCTAAGGTGCCAGCCACGTAAACCTGAACTGGCGGGTTCGAACCCAGCCTGAGCCCGCCAAACAACAATGACGGCTGCAACCAAAAAATGAACTAAAGACAAGTCTGAGCAAGAGTGAGATCCCTCTCAACTAGAAATGAAAAACTGGGGCAGCGCCTGTAGCTCAGTGAGTAGGGCATCTGCCCCATATGCTGAGAGTGGCAGGTTCAACCCAGCCTTGGCCAAACTGCAACAAAAAAAATAGCCAGGAATTGTGGCAGGCGCCTGTAAGTCCCAGCTACTTGGGAGGCTGAGGCAAGAGAATCGCTTAAGCCCAAGAGTTTGAGGTTGCTGTGAGCTGTGACACCACAGCACTATACCCAGGGCAGCAGAGTGAGACTCCATCTCAAAAAAAAAAAAAAAATGAAAAAAAGAAATGAAAATGAAAAACTGAGGCAAGAGGATCCCTTGAGCCCGAGGTTGCTGTGAGTTATGCCACGGCATTCTACCCAGGGCGACAGCTTGAGACTCTTTGTCTCAAACAACAACAAAACTAAAAATATACAACTCTCTTGCCATTCATTATAAATGTGAAAGGAAATGTACTGGTAGTTATTGAATATTGTGTATCTTAAAACGTTAGAAACTTGGCAAACATTAGAAATTACATAGTATTATTTCTCTCTCTCTCTTTTTTTTTTTTTTTGAGACAGAGTCTCATAGCTCACAGCAACTTCCAGCTCTTGGGCTTAGGCGATTCTCTTGCCTCAGCCTCCCAAGTAGCTGGACTACAGGCGCCCGCCACAATACCCGGCTATTTTTTTGTTGCAATTTGGCTGGAGCCGGGTTTGAACCCGTCACCCTCAGTATATGAGGCTGGTGCCCTACTCACTAAGCAGCTCCCTGAAATGAATTGAGTTTTTCTCTGATGTGGGTGTATATTAAATCATTTACAGGCTTCATATTAGTATTGAGTAATTGGATGCTTGCTTTTCCATTCTTTCTTTTTTTTTTTTTTTGAGACAAAGTCTCACTTTGTCACCCTTGGTAGAGTGTGTCACAGCTCACAGCAACCTCCAACTCTTAGGCTCAAGCAATTCTCTTGCCTCAGCCTCCCAAGGAGCTGGGACTACTCTTAGGCGTCACAATGCCCTGCTGTTTATAGAGACAGGGTCTTGCTCTGGCTCAGGCTGATCTCCAACCTATGAGCTTAGGACGGTCCACCCGCCTCAGCCTCCCAGAGTACTAAGATTATAGGCTTGAGCCATTCCACCCTGCCTTGCTTTTCCATTCCTATGATGCTTTACTAACAAGAATGTGTTTCAAACCCATCTAGGTTGATACAAAGGATGTAAAGTCTCCATCCTTTTATGGCTGAATAGTATTCCATGGTATATATATGCCACAGTTTGTTAATCCATTCATCAGCTCATGGGCATTTAAGTTGTTTCCACATCTTGGTGATTGTAAATTAAGCTGTGATAAACAGTCTAGTGCAAATGTCTTTATGACAAAATGATTTTTTTTCTTCTGGGTAGATGCTTAATAATGGGATCTTGGGATCAAATGGGAGGTCTAATTTGAGGTTTTTGAGGATTCTCCATACTTCTTTCCAAAGAGACTATTAGTTTTCAAGGTGAGAGTGTTCCCTTCTCTCTACTACTTCCCTTATTTGTGTTGCTGAGTTTGTCTCACTAACCAAACCCAGACTGTCACTCCAGTCCTTGGGAGGGAAGTAATGTTAGTGTCCCCCAGCTCTTTTTTTCCATAACTCTATTTGCCAATGCGAGCATTTTTCTTTTTTTGTTTTTTTTTCGCAGTTTTTGGCCGGGGCTGGTTTGAACCACCACCTCTGGCATATGGGGCTGGCGCCCTACTCCTTTTAGCCACAGGCGCCGCCCAACATGAGTATTTTTCATTTCTTTGCTGTGCTTTCATCTTTGTTGCCCAATTCTCTCTTCTGGTTCCCCGTTTTTTTTTTGTTTTTTTTTAATATGACTTCTTTATTTTTTTTTGTAGAGACAGAGTCTCACTTTATCGTGGCGTCACACTGCTCACAGCAACCTCCAACTCCTGGGCTTAGGCGATTCTCTTGCCTCAGCCTCCCGAGTAGCTGGGACTACAGGCGCCCACCAAAATGCCTGGCTATTTTTCTGTTTTTTTGTAGTTGGGCCGAGGTTGGGTTTGAACTGTCACCTTCAGTATATGGGGCCGGTGCCTACTTGATGAGGCATAGGCACCGCCCTCGTTCCCCGTTTTTAAAAACTGCCACCTGGGTCTGTTGCTGCGTGAAGAGGTGACACGGTATAGCCTTGCAGCCCGTGTATGAGTGGGGTAGCAGGCGTGCATCTCTGCTTACACAGCGACTGCTGGATTAGGAAGCATAGTTGCGTCTGCACTTCATGTGGTCGTTCCAGTTAGAGGCCACAGTAACTGGATTCGGACTTGAGTCATGTCGTTGCAGAGCTGGTATTTACTGAACAGCCCAAGGTAACTAAAACTCCTTGGTGTTTCAGAGCTGGGCAAAGCCAGGGCTGCCTGCCCTGACTTGTGTGAACGAAGGTTGACACATGCAGGAACTTACCGGGATCCCATACGTGGTGGGCAGCAAACTCAGACCTCTGCCCCCTCACATCCTACCACCCAGGTACCACAGCCCATGTGGGCATCATGCTGTATGGGGTGGAAAGCCGAAGTGGCCACCGGCACTTGGATGGGGACAGAGCCTTCCATCGTAACAGCCTGGACATCTTCCAGATTGCCACCCCGCACAGCCTGGGCAGTGTGTGGAAAATCCGAGTGTGGCACGACAATAAAGGTCTGGCATAGGGACCCATAGCTGCCCTCTGCCCCACCAGCCCCCTGTAGCCCTAATCTCTTCCTACCCCTTCACAGGTCTCAGCCCTGCCTGGTTCTTGCAACACATCATTGTAAGGGACCTGCAGAATGCCCGCAGCACCTTTTTCTTGGTCAATGACTGGCTATCAGTGGAAACAGAGGCCAATGGAGGCCTAGTGGAAAAGGAGGTGCTGGCAGCAAGTAAGACCTTGTCCCTAGTCCAGGCAACCTGGAGGGGTCCCCTTGCCATTCAGCTTTCTGCAGCTGCTCCTGTGCCCTTTGCCCAGGTGAGGCGGCCCTGTGGCAGTTCCGGCGTCTCCTAGTGGCTGAGCTACAGCGTGGCTTCTTTGACAAGCACATCTGGCTCTCCATATGGGACCGGCCGCCTCGCAGCCGTTTCACCCGAGTCCAGAGGGCCACTTGTTGTTTCCTCCTCATCTCTCTCTTCCTGGGTGCCAATGCTGTATGGTTCAGAGTCGTGGGAGACACCACATACAGGTGGGTGCCCATGCGGTCAGGATAGCCACCTCTTCCCCAACTGCCCTGCCACCACTGACCTAGCTGGGCTCTTTCCTCCTATCACTCAGCCCAGGGCCTGTGTCTAGTTTGATCCCACTGAACGTCGAAACAATTGCCATCGGCCTGGTGTCCAGCGTGGTTGTCTACCCTGTCTACCTGGCCATCTTATTCCTTTTCCGGATGTCCCGGAGCAAGGTGGGCTGGGGCTGGGGATCTCAGGGTTCTGGGGATGGAGTGTGGGCCTCAGGGCTGTGCCAGGGACTTAGGCCGTCCAGTACACAGCTGGAGAGGGAAATCAGTGAACCAAAAGCTGGTGCTTTTATTTATTGATTGATTGATTGAGACAGAGCCTCAAGCTGTCACCCTGGATAGAGTGCTGTGGCATCACAGCTCACAGCAACCTCCAATTCCTGGGCTCAAGCGAGTCTCTTGCCTCTGCCTCCCAAGTAGCTGGGACTACAGGCACCCGCCACAGCGCCCGGCCACTTTTTTTTTTTTTTTTTGGTTGCAGCCATGATTGTTTGGCAGCCCGGACTGGATTTGAACCCGCCAGCTCAGGTGTACGTGGCTGTCACCTTAGCCTGTTGAGCCACAGGCGCCGAGCCAATCTATTTTATTTATTTATTTATTTATTATCATTGAGTATTTATTGAGGGTACAAGAAACCAGGTTACACTGATTGCATTTGTTAGGTAAAGTCCCTCTTACAATCATGTTTTGCCCCCAAAAGGTGTGGCACACACCAAAACCCCACCCCCCTCGCTCCTTCCCTCTCTCTGCTCTTCCTTTCAAAAGCTGATTCTTGGCTCAGCGCCCATGGCTCAAAGGGTTAAGGTGCCAGCCACGTACACCTGAGCTGGCGGGTTCGAATCCAGTCTGGGCCCGCCAAACAACAATGACGGCTGCAACCAAAAAATAGCCGGGCGTGTGGCGGGCGCTTGGAGGCAGGAGACTCACTCGAGCCCAAGAATTGGAGGTTGCTGTGAGCTGTAATGCCACAGCACTCTATCCAGGGTGACAGCTTGAGGC
>CAUYON010143846.1:0-21407 GCA_963573935.1 Arctocebus calabarensis
TGCAACCAAAAAATGGCCAGGCGTTGTGGCGGGTGCCTGTGCTCCCAGCTACTTGGGAGGCGGAGGCAGGAGACTCGCTTGAGCCCAGGAATTGGAGGTTGCTATGAGCTGTGATGCCACAGCACTCTATCCAGGGTGACAGCTTGAGGCTCTGTCTCAAAAAATAATAATAAAAATAAAAATAAATAAATAAATAAACTGTTTCATTGTTCCCCACTTTAATTTTTATTAACTGTTCTTTTATAAATAATAGATGCAAATATTCTTGTTTACTTATTTTGCTCAGAATGCGTTATGCTGCTTGAATGTGAGGATTCATGATTTTTATAAATTCCAGAATATTCTCAGCCATTGCCTCTCTCTGATTTCTCTGGTCTCTCCCTACAGGAGTCTCATTAGACATATGTTGGGCCTTCTCCTTCTTTTCTCCACATCTCTCAACCTCTCTCATATTTTTCAACTCCATATACTTTGTGCTGCATTTGTGTGATGTCTTGAGAGCTAGATTCCTCTCTTCAGCAGTATTTAATTTCCTATTTAATCTAGTCATTGAGTTTTCAATTTTAGTGGATCTAGGGGGAGGAGGAGTTATCATATTTTCTTCTTTTATAGAGTTTTGTGTATAGCTGCAATTTGAATAGTTTTAAACTTTCTCATTTTATGTTCTTTTTCAGAGTATTGTTTGATGACCTGTGATTCTTGAGCCTCTGATTCTCTTTATTTGTTGACTTGTGACTTACCAGTTTTCTGGAGGTTGTGTCGTTTACCATTGGCAGCTTTTCAGGACTGGTTGTGAAAGTAATTCTCCCTCCAGGCAAATCTTTATTTGTAAGGCATTCCCATCACATCATAAAAAGGATCAATTTCTATATGAAATTTTCAGAGCTTCTAGAGTCTGACTTTTGCTATTTATACTCTAATCTCAAGAAAGGTACAGACCTAGAGTTTCTAATATGCAGATGAAACTTTTCTAAGAACACAGTAGGAGACAGACAAGTTTCATTGGGCTGATAGGCAATTTTTTTTTTTTTTTGAAACAGAGTCTCACTTTATCACCCTTGGTAGAGTGCTGTGGCGTCACAGCTCACAGCAACTTCAAACTCTTGGGCTTAAGCAATTCTCTTGCCTCAGCCTCCCAAGTAGCTGGGATTACAGGCTCCGGCCACAATGCTCAGCTATTTTTTTGCAGTAGTTGTCATTGTTGTTTAGTAGGCCCAGCCGTGATTGAACCGGCCAGCTCTGGTATATGTGGCTGGCACCTCAACCGTGGAGCTACAGGTGCCGAGCCAGGCAGATTTTTAAATCTATTTGTTCATGGAGGCTACAGCCTTCAGTGAGTACTCCAGCCTTTATACAAGGATCTTATAACAACTTACTACATCTCTTTGTCCCAAGGCCTTGTCTTCTGCATGGGCATTAAAACTCAAATCTCTAAGGAACCAGGACAAACCTTTTCCCTGCCACAAATTACCTTTCCTTGTATCTCACAGCTGTATCATGAGTTTGCATCTTCTCACTCTTGTTTTCAGTTACCTCTTAATTTCTACCACCTGGGTATTTTCTTTTCTTTATTGTGAATCAGCTAAGCATTTAAAAGAACTTTTGCTAGCATGTCTTAAGTATTTGAAGGGTTGGAATTTTTAGGCTGTCATCATGGTAAAATATTCATATAATACACAAAGAAATGTGAAGAAGTGTTAGTATTCTTTCTATCTTAGCTCTGCCTAGTCCTCAAACCAACTTGGTGATAACAATACTTACCATTTTCTTGGGCATAGTTCTGGATGTATTTTATGCATATACAACATACATATGTGCACATGATAGATGAAGATTTATTTATGCAAGCAGAAATACATTTTATACTCTGAACTATGCTAAGCAATATATTTTGGAGTGCATTACAGATTGGTGCCCTTAGTTCTGCCTCTTTCTTTCCCATCACTGTATGGTGTTCCATCCTATGGATGTAGGATAATTTATTAACAATATCCCCTATTCTTGGATAATTATGTTTCCAGTTATTTTAATATTATAAATCATCCTACAATAAACATTAATATGTCTTTGCTTGAATATCATCTAACATAATTCACTTTATTTGTTTATTTTCTCCCCCTACTCCTTACTGTGAGCTCCTGTGGTCAAGGACTTTGTCTTCCATTGGCAAGCCTAGTAACTGGCATGGAACCTGGCACTTAATTCACATTTGTTTCATGAATGACGGTGCTCACCCCGAAGTCAAATCAGCAGTCAGACTCAGTCCTAACTTCCAGTAAATGGATTTTAATTGCAGTAATAACAGCTATTGACTGTTCAGTAGTCTGCAGCTATTGACTAAGCACCTTCTCTAGCCTCAACATGAGCTAATGCAATCTTTATTACAACCCTGAGAGAGGGTAGATTTCATGATTGTGCTTTACGGACAAGAAACTGAGGTGCAGGCTATGTAACTATAAGAGGCAGAAATCATATTTACAATACAGTTTTGTCTGAAATCAATACCTGGGCTCTTGATTGCTGCCTCTTAATTCACAATTGCATTGGCACAGCCAACCCAGGGCATATTGCATTGTTCATTCCTTAGTCTGTTCATTCATTCAATCAGTCAACAAACATTTGCTGAGAGCTCATCACGTTCCAGGTAGGGAGTGATACAGCTTGATGAAATCATTCTACCTTGGTGGTCTTTACAGTGTAAAAGAAGGGACAGATTAGGCAAAACAGTGATAGTATGATGAGTGGTTGGAGAGAGAGATAAGCATAGGCCTTAGGGGTACCAAGAGCAGAGGACCACGGAAAGCCCCCCCCATCTGTGATGACTGGATGTACCTTGAAGGATGGAGTGAAGTGGGGTGAAGACCTGTAGGTGGGTGTGGAGGCGGTCTAGCATGTCCTTTTGTTCCTTGAGGGCTCTGCACAGTCTAATCTTGTTCTTCCAGTCACTGTGAGTTCTCAGGACTTCTGCATGCAAGAGCTGGAGAGTCTGTGTCCTTCTGCTTCTGAGAGGTGGCTGAGCACCCCCATCAGCCCTTTCTAATTTTAAAGCAGTAGCTCCCTTGATTGAAATCTCAATTTGGGAACGGGCCTAGGATTGGCCTGTGGCTCAGGATTTTCACCAATAAGCGGAGTGGGAGGGGGGAGGCTTCCCTTTAAGCAGCCGGGAGGCAGCCTGGAGCTTGGAGCTTCTCGCCCCAGGACCTGAGCGATTTTCCTGTACTGGGGCTGCGCACGGAGCAGCTGCCGCTCTAGGAATGTTACTCTCCTTATATGCAGCCCCCGCAGGGCCCCCTCCGGCTCTGGGCAGTTGGCGGCCGACGCCCCGTTGGGCTCCTTAACCGCGGCTGCACCCCCTATCCTTAGGTCTCCAGTCCCCTTCCTCCACCACCCCCAGTTTTCCCAGCCGCTCTGCGGAGGCGCCGCAGCGGCCGAGCAAAGCAAGGCTGAGCCGGGTAAGTGCCCCCTACTCCAGGGCTGGAGGGCCGGGGTGCAGGGGCACATTTGCCGCCGGGTTTACCCACCTCCCCCGAGAAGGGACCTTGCACATGGTTAGTTCCTCTGCAAAGATGCGCTTTGCCACCCAGACGCTGGGAGACCAGGAGCCCTGTGGTGGGGACCCAGAGAACATTCTGGTCTTGAGTGTCTGCCACCTTCCCCGCTGCAGCGTTAGTAACCAGCAGTAGTAATCATAATATCAAGAGGAGGGGATGATGTTATTACTTCTTACAGGTAAACATTTAAACTTACCTGAACTTGCTTTTTAAATAGTCTTTATCCTCTTGTAATTCATTTCCCTTAACTATTTAAAATGTATTTACTGGTATTGACCTACTTAATTATTTCCTTAAACTATCAAAAAAATAGTTCCTAATGCCTTCAGGAAGGTCTATTTTAAAACATTATTTACTTCTCCCTACACACCTTTCTATTTTGAGCTAATATCCCCTAAAATGGCAAAGTTGTTTATTTTCCCATAACTTGAAAAAGCCATTTCTTTTTTTTTTTTTTTGATGGACTTCTGTAATGAAACAATCTGGGTCTGTTGGTGGGCAGAGCGGTCTCCTCTCCTGGCCTTCCCAGCTCTACCTAAGGTAGTCTGTAGTTTGGAGAAAGCTCTTGGGGATAGGAAGTTAATTCCTACTCTCCAGGTTACCAATAGCACTCTATCAGCTGCTGGGAGAGTCTGGACGTGGTGAAGGATTGATCACTGGGATCCCACAAATCTGGGGTGCCTGGATATCTGTACCCCAGGAATTTTAAAGCTCGAATAATCGGGAGAGACTGTAGATATGTGGATGGGTAAGATTTAAAAGATGCAGTTTCAGCTTCTCTGCCTTCCCCACTCACCCTCTGATCTTTTCACTCCTGTGTACTGAAAAAAGAACTTGGAAGTGTAATGCAGTGGTCAGAATCTAATTTTTTTTGTTTGTTTTTTTTAAGATGAGGCAGCTGGAAGACATACCTTCCAAAACTGGAGCAAAGTCTGATGCATGGATTGCCAAATTCCATTTCCGCCCATATTCAATTATTTTGGCTTTTAGCAGCCCTCATTTTGCTGGGCTGGACTTTATTTGCAGTTGTTTAGGTGGTGTGAATCATTTGTATAGTTTGGGTTCCCTATTTTCTGCACACAGATGTTTTTATCTGTGCAGCTAGCTGAGTAATGAGAGAGACAGAGATACACACAGCCCTGTCTGTACAGACAGAACAGATATCACTTGGGTAAGATTTGGACCTTTCCTTTTCGAATCATCAATTGCCAAATCTCCCAAGCGATTGGGCAATTCAGATAAAGGTGTCAAGTGAGCTGAGAAGTGAAGAATTTATATGTGCAGCTAATTCTGCTTGTCCTACAATAAAACATCTTCCCATGGGGCCAAAAAGTGGGGGGCAGGGAGGCTTATAAAAATGATCTTGTGTTCTTAGTCTCTGACTACCCAGCTCTCCCTGGATTTCTGAGAATCTGCCAGGAGAAACTGTTGACTGGATAGAAGTTTCAAGAAATGCAGAACAGAAATCAGGACAAGCCCTCCTTGAGCTACTTTTCTTTCTTTTTGGAGGAAAGGAACACTTTGTTAGAATAACAAATCGTGGCTGCTTTTCAAGACCAGAAAACGGTTCTTGTTCGGAAGGCAGATTCCTTTTAAGAGTGTGAATCATTTGGTTTAGGTTTTTTTTTTTTTTTCTTTTGCGGTGGAGGCTTGGAGATGATTAAACGTCCTGTCTGCAGGAAATTACCAGGAGATTTGAGTATTTTCCTGAATCAGCCTCAGATGGTACACAGCTTTGGGTGTAATACAAGAAAGCTCTGTTATGAGGCAATCTTTTCTGAGTGATACCCTCAGTCTCACCCAGTCTTTCAATTCTCTCCATCAACAAGCCTTTTATTTTTTTATTTTGGGGTTGTACTTCCATTTAAGTAATTGAAATAACTTTCATTTCCTTCATGAGCTCTTTAAGATGGAACTTATTCTGGAGACAGTTTTATCCAGCCCACTTCCCCACTAGCCTCCTCCCACTGGCCTCAGCAGGAAAAACTCTTGGCTCCTCTTCCCAAGATTTCCTTTAGTCCGGGATTGTTATCCTTAGGGACACAGATGTCTTGAAGAATGAGAGAGACGTGAAGGTTTGAACTAGCACTCACCAATTTGGTGGTGACATTTATGGTCTTTGTAGAGCTGTTTGCAGAGAAGGCAAAGTGGTTCTGTGTTGGTTTACCCTAAAGTGCACCATCAATGCAGAAAATGGGCAGTGAACAGACAGGAGGGACAACCAAGGGGCACATGTCGTGCTTTGTGTAGTTGTGTGTGCGAGATCTGTGGTTTTTAGTAATCTGGAAAACCAATTTTCAGAGATGCTGTGCTCCCTAAGCTATTTTTCTTAATCTTTCCTGAAAGGTACTCAGTCACAATAAGCACTTCCTAGCAGAATAATAAAATAGGAGCACTCTGGGTGAATATAAACTCAGTGTGGGATTCCAATGTCATTGAGAGGAAGTAGAGGAAATAATATTTTTAGCTACCGAAACACAGAATGCAAATCCTACTTAAGTATAATGAGACTTTATGGAAATTATATTGAGAGTTTAAATGTGATGTTCCAAAAAAGTTTCTTTCGATAACTTTTATTTTCTCAAAATCTAAATGGTAAGGGATTCTTTTCCAGGTTGCTTAGCATTTGATTACTGTGCAGTTTTGTTTTGTTTTTGGTGATGTTCTTTTTTCGTATCCTGCTGCTCTGTGTGACCACAAAGGAAGACTCATTTTTGCAAAGATTGTAATCTGGATGACTTCCAGAAGAATGGGAAGATGTGGAGTAGCACAGGGAACAGACGCAGGTACTGTGTGGGACTCAATGCCTGGGAAAACTCATGAATGATGTCCCTGCAGGTATAGCCAGAGGCCTTTCAGAATTGCTTGGCATTTGACCTTTAACAGCCAGCCTGTGTGTAGAAGTCATCATACCTATCATGAGGGTCTCCTTCCTCATAAAGCACCTTTCCTGGCAAGATGCTAGTCCATTGTTATCACATCTTTGAGAGACTGTTTCTTACTACTTTTTTTTTTTTTTTTTTAAAGCAACAGCTATTTGATTCCTTGGGAACCTTTGCAAAAGGTTACACTTCATTCACCCAGGCTGCTGTAATTAGTCACTGGTTTCATTTTATTGTTTCTGATGATTGAGGTGTCTGGGGATGAGTGAACATCTGTTGAGTTGGATTTCAGATGTTTTAATTTTGAATACTCAGTTGCCCAGACTAGAGAAGAGGTCTCATCTTGGCATAGTATAAATGATTATAGTAATAAATAGAATGATGGCTGTTAACATACTCAGCTTTTGACAAGCATAGACTGAAGTTCTTACTAGTCTTTCTCAGACTTCAGGATGTAGAGGAATATCCTTCAGAGAGTCTTTTTCAGTAGGTCTGTGGCAAGACCTGGAAATCTGCATTTTAAGACACAACCTAGCTAGAACCTTGCACTTTGTGTTGAGAAGCACTTTGTGATTTGTTCATTATCATTTTAAAATCCTCATTCCAGCCCCCTGGGTTTGGTGCTATTAGCACCCCTATTTCGCTGATGAAAAAGAATGAGCTCAAAGAGGTTCAGTAACTTGCCTGGGACACAAGGCTACTAAGTGGCCTTGTAGGGAACCTGATCTGGGACTGTCTGCCTCCAGAGACGATCTCTGAAACATATGCTTGGTGGATTGGGGGAATGCTTGCCATAAAGTACTTTGTAGTTCATACCTGGTATCTCCCCTGTGCCTCCCCTCTGCTGTGAGCAGCAGTCCAGCAGGGTCTCAGTTTTTCACTCCACTAGGATGGAATTTAGGGAGATTACCTGGAGCATAAGTGCTCATGCCAGCACTTGAGAGGTATCCATCTAATTTCCCCTGGACTCTTTAAATATTATACCAAGATGACTCAAGACAAGATTGATGTGTGAGGTGCTTTTAATTCCTCTAGGTTTTGAGATTTTTAAGACTGTTCTTTTTCCTTGGAGAGGCCTTTCCACAATTCCTTTCCTGCAATCCATAACACCTCCCACAGGATCCTCCTCCAAGACCCTCGCCATATACAAACCCAGGGAAGTTGAGGCATTTTTCTATTACTCATGACCTGAGCACACCTACAGCCACTTCCTCTTCCTCTCCCTTCCCCCACCCTGGGTGTAGTCCTGCAGATAGTGAATGCAAAGGGAATATCATATAGAGCAGAGGCAGAGCTTAGAGAGCCTCATTTAAGTCTCCTTGATTCTCCCTTGGCTTGACCTGATTTCTCTCGCTCTTTTGAGCACATAGACCAGTGCTGATTTTTCTTGCTTAATTGCTGCAGGATTGTGATACAGGACAAACCACTTAACCTCATGATCTTTGCCTTCATTATCTGTAAACTGAAATGTTTGTGTCGACCCTTTCTCCTTCAGGCATAAGTGACACAATGTCTGTGAAAGTGTTTTGGACTTTAACACATTTTAAAGACTTGTTCAGGATGCCTTCTAGCAATAGTTCCCTTATTGTGATCTAGGAAACACCTATTTGGTGAATTGCTGTCCTAAAAAAGAAAACTAAAACAAAGCCTTCGTGTGTACGGGGAACATGTGACATTCTACTTCTCCCTCTAGAGCAATCGCCCCGGAGTCGAGAAAGCTGTTTAACTTTTGACTTTGCATTTTCCATACTAATGTGACCCTGGCTGGGACCCCTTTTCAGCCTCATGTCTCCATGTGCCTGAAAACACACGTAGGGGAAGATGTAAGCTTCAGAATGATGGCTCCAGCATTTATTAGCATTTTGGCAGGGCACTTGCATCACTGAACCTTGGTTTTCCTGTCTGAAAAATGGGAATAATTGTGATGCCTATCCTGCAGAGTTTAGGGAAGTTAAATGAGTTCAGAGAAATCAAGATTGCCCTCTGCCCGTGAGTAGTGCCTGTCCAAGGGGGTTGTTTCCCTCTTCTTTAGGCTTCCCAGTCTCTCCCTTTACTTTCTCTTCCTCCTACCTCAGTCTCCCTTGCTGCTCTGTCTCCTCTCCTAGCTTTGGGAGCTGGGCTACCCCATCTTCTTCCCCCTTGCTTACCTCTTTTTAATCTTCATCACTGTCTGGCTGACATCATCCTACCCGTGGCTTCGGAATCTTCTGAGCTCTAGACTTACGCACACATCTGTCTCCCCAGCATCTTCATTAGATGTCCAAAGGCTTCTTAAACTTCATGTGTCAAGCATGACTCTAGCTTTTGTCCTCTACCCAAGCCTTGACCATGTGCACAAATGGCACCTCCAGCTACCCAGTTTTCTGATCTAAAACTTTAGGTATCTTTGATCTTTTCCCTTTCCTTGCTCTCCCATGTCCAACCCAGAAGGAATAAGTCCTTTTAAATCCTTTCGATTTCAATGCGTCCTACCTCTAAAATATATCCCAAATTGGGGCAGGATGAGGGTGTGGGGCAGGGAGGACTATCTAAAAAAGGAGCTTGAGGTCACTTCCTGGGGTGCTGAAAATGTTTTCTATCTTGAAAGGGTATGGGTGACAATGGATATAGGCATTTATTAAAATTGCCTAAACTCTGCACGTAAGATCTATGTATTTTGCCTTAAGTAAATTACACCTAGATAGAAAAAAAAGATAGAAAAGGTATACCTCAAAAGGGGACCACTGCACCCCATTTCAATAGGCATAACATTAGTCCATGCTGCCATCACTTCTCCCTTGATTACTTGATAACTTTCCTAAACATATAGTGTTTCTATAGCTGAAATCAGATCATAATACTACTCTTTTAACACCTTCAAATCGCTTCCTATTGCAATGAGGACAAAACGGGAACATTTTGCCATGACCTATGTGATGCTTTCACCCCACCAAAGTCTGGCCCTTGCCCAGACCTGCAAGGGCATCTGCAGCCATCAGTACTTATGTTCCAGCCACACTGGCATGTGAACACCCCCAAGTTCCTGCCCACCTCTGGGCGTTTGTCCGTGTTATTCTTTTAGCTTAGAATGCTCTGCCCCTGGAACTTTGCTTGGCTGGCAGCTTCCTGTCATTGAGGTCTTAGCTTAATTATCATTCTGTCAAGAGGACTTCCTGCATATCCTTGCTTCACCTCCACTCCTCACAGCCTGCATTTTTTTGGCCACATTACCTTATTCATTTTTCTCCAAAGCACTTCTCAAGTCCAAATATTTGATTTTAATATGACCAATCTCTGCCTGTCTCTCCTAATCTCTTAAAGGCAGGGACTGTGTCATTTAAATCCCATCTTCAACAGTACCTGCCTCCTACCAGGTGCTCCTTAAATAGTTGTGATGGGCTGACTGGTACCTGGGTCAGTATCTGACATAGCTATTACAAGGATTAGTGAATTACAATTTTTAAAATTTTGTTATTACTCATTCTTTTTCTAGTCTTATCTCCCTCTTCCTTCCTGGAGGATGGAAAGACTAAATGTGCCTCTCAAGCCTACTCATTCCATGCACTTTAAATATCTGAGCCTCAGATTTTTTTTTTTTCTGCAATTTTTGGCCGGGACTGGGTTCGAACCCACCACCTCCAGCATATGGGGCTGTCGCCTTACTCCTGTGAGCCACAGGCACCGCCCAGAATTTTTTTTTTATTATAAATGAGGTCAGTGATAGTTGCCTCTATGGAGGGAGGTGTTATTGCAGTACTCAGTACAAGTGAGGCATTAGTGCTTCATCACCTTTTAACAATTGCACCCCCAGCTAATGATTTCCTTTGAAGCCTGAGCTTCTGAACTCTCTTGCCTAGAAAGTCTGATCAGATGCAGCTGTTCTAGGGATTGACTTGAGATCCCAAAACTACAACTTCCAAAAATGGCCGTGGAATTCATAAAGCCATAAACATATATGAGGTCAAAAAATTAAAGTTTGTGAACTCACCCTAGAAAAAGTACTACAGACCTCATTGCTGAGTATCACTACTGTCACCTTTGAGGTCCTGCCTGGAAGCTGTGCACCAATGCCAGTGCCTAGTCCTGCCTTCAAAACTCTTTTTCTAGAATGACTGTCATCATATGAGATCAGACAATCAAGTTCTTGAACTCATCCTACAAAAAGTGTTACCTACCTCCTACCTACCTGAATTCACTATAGTCACCACATAGCCAAGGGGAGCTCTTTAAAGCTGAACATAGTGATATTCAGCAATGAGGTAGGTAGTCCTTTTTTAGGATGAGTTCATGAATTTACTTGTCTAACCTCGTGTGTGTGTATGTGTGTGTGTGTGTGTATCCATATATATGCATACACACATATATATGGATACATACACTCACACAACTATTTGAAGAAAGCTTTCCCAGAGAATAAATGTTGAACTGCACATATAGTGTCCCTCTCTCTTCCCTCTAGCCCTTTGGGGCTACAACCTTTCACCCATATTATTGTTGGAGTATTCATTTAAAAATCACAGTAAAGGATCCCATGTTCTAGAAGCAGCAAGAAAAATATCAACTGATATTGATGGGGATGAGAATGTCCTTCCCTAGACAAGGAGAGAATAATATAGGTATTTTTGTAAAAAGCCATATTCCATGGTTTGTTTATTTGGACTGTTCATTGAGTTACTAGGATGGGCTTAGTACAGAGGTTTTCTTTGCTGCTCTGGTTAAAAAGGATTAGGGGGCCCTCTCAGAGCTCAGGAAGACAGTGCGGTGATTGATTAGCAATGTCTGCCATAGACAAGACCCATTGTATGTAAAGAAATAGATGATGTTAGATTTGGAAGGGCATATGGAGATCTCCAGTGCAACTCTTGCCCTGATAGCTACTGCACGGTGTTTTGGGAGCTTTAGAGTAGTAATCATGAAGTTGGCAAAGTGATAACCCTTAATTTTTCAGATCTTTGTTCCTGCTCGTGTCTCTGTGTTCAGCACGGCGCACTGTGGCCGTGTCTGTTGCCATTTCTGAAGTATACTCTTTTTTTAGATGATGCAATATGATTTTCAGATAATGGAGAGTGTGTTAGTTTCCTACAGCTGCTGTGTAAAATTACCACAAAGTTGGTGGCTTAAACCCACAGACATCTATTCCCTTGTGTTTCTGGAAGCTAGAGGTTCAAAGGCCAGGATGTTAGCAAGTCTGTGCCCCTCCAGAGGCTCTGGAAGAGAGTATGTTCTAGCTTGGATCAGGGCAGCTGCCAGCAGTCTTGGCATTCCTTGGTTGTGGCTGCCTCACTCCAGTGTCTGCTTCCGTCTTCACTTTGTCTTTTCCTCTGTGCACAAGTCAAATTTCCATCTGCCTTTATTAGGATATTTGCAGTGACATATAGGGTCCACTTGCGTAATCTGGTAACCTCTTCATTTTGAAATCCCTAATTATATCTGTCAGGACTCTTTACCCACGTATGTTAAGATTAACAGGTTCTGGGGATTAGGACATGGGCTTACCTTTTGGTGGCCATTTTCTACCTACCACAGGGTCATATTGACTCAAGAAACAGGAGACCTGGATCATGTTCTGATTCTGCCAGGGGTCTCCCTCTACCCCCCACCCCAACATGAAGAGACAATGAGAGTATTTAAATTAGGAGTCAGACCCATTTTTGTACCCACCCCTGAACCTCAGGGTCTTCAACTCTGAAATGGGGTGCAATTATTCATCCCTCCTACTTCATAGGGTTATTATAAAGATTAATGAGATAAAACTTACAGCATGTTAGCACAAGTGAATATTGAGTAAATATTGACTTATGTACATAATTGTGTGTTTTTACTATTGCTGTTTTACTACTACTGTTACCACATTCCTTTTCTTTGACTCTGACTGTCAAATGAAGTGGTTAAAGCTACCCAGTCCCAAGGGTATCCAGGGTTCCTTTCAGAGCTAGCCTGCTGTAGTTCCCGATCTCTCAAAGGCCACAAACCTTTTAGATCTTTTCACTGAAGTGCAATATATCCCTATGGAAAAGTGAACATATCTAGGTGTTCAGCTCAAAGAATTTTTATACACTAAACACACTCATGTTACCAGCACACTGAATCAAGAAATAGATTTTTACCAAAAGCCCCAGAAGTTCCTTTTGCATCTCCCACATCTCCTTAATGCTAACCACTATCCTCATTTCTGACTTCATAGATTTTTGCCTGTTTTTATACTTTCAATAAATGGAATCATATGACATGTACTCTTATTCTTCTTTCACTCAACATTCTTTTTGTGAGATTGAATTTTGTGTGCATGTATAATTATAACCCTTCATTTTAATTGTATAATGTTTCATTGCTGCACTATATCCATTCAGTTCTTGCTGGGAGTTGGGTTAGTTTCTAGTTAGAAGCTATTACAAAAATTTCTGTTCCAAACTTTCTAGAACGCATCCTTTGGGAGTGCGCACAATGCTGGGACAAAATGTACAGTTTTTTGTTTTTTTTTTTAGAGACAGAGTCTTAGTTTGTCGCCCTCGGTAGAGTGCTATGGAGTGACAGCTCACAGCAACCTCCAACTCATGGGCTTAGGCGATTCTCCTGCCTCAGCCTCCCGAGTAACTGGGACCACAGGTGCCCACCACAACGCCCGGCTATTTTTTGATGCAGTTCAGCCGGGGCCAGGTTTGAACCCACCACCCTTGGTATATGGGGTCGGCGCCCTGCTTGCTCCCCCAAGTGCTTGCTTTAGATACTTTGCAACAGGCTTAACTTCTTATAACCAAGGGTTCGTTCAGGCTGCTGCAACAATGTACACAAACTTTGTAGCTTACAAACAACAGATTTCTCTGAAGGCTGAGAAGTCCAAGATCAAGGTACCTGCACATTCTAGGTTTGGTGAGGGCCCCCTTTCTGGTTCATAGATGGTGTCCTCTTGCCATGTCTTCACATGGTATAACAGAAGAATTAGCTCTAATCGGACACTAATCCCATTCATGAAGCTCTATTATGACTTTCCTCTAAAAGGTTTTGGCCATGCCTGTATTTTCTTGATGTGCTGAAATCTTTTTAACCACTTCTCTTTCCAAAAGACTTTCTTTCCACTTGGTCTGCCTTTCTGTGGTTTGGGAATGGATGTGGTAATTTCAACAAAGTCAACACCCAGTGAGAGACACAACTTCACCTCTCTGCATCCCACTCAGGGCCACCTCATTCATTTACTCACACTCCCACTGCCAGTGCCAAGTCAGCCAGCCCTTTCTTCTATGGCTGCTGTAATGAGGGACATAGTGGGCCACAAATATCCCTTTCTTTCTCCATCTGGGGCTTCCATTAAACTGGTCCTCTATTCTCATTTCATAATCCCAAGCCTGGTATTTGGAACAGCCCAATGGTCTTAATAGATTAGAGTGTGTGTATCGTTTCTCGGCCTTTTGGTTAAGATCAAGTGTAGAGTGTGTCCAAGTGAGGGTTCGGAGCAGAAGGGCAGAGGGAGGAGTTGGCATAGACTAGCACAATGATGTGGGCATGAGCCAGGAACTTGGCACCATTGCCCAGAAAGGTTGGGAGCTGCTGGTTTAACTCAGCCATAAAATTTTTCTTATCTTGGGGAAGGGTGCAACTCATGCTTCAACTGCTTCTGGTATTACACACATGAGAGACCCTTTTGGGATCCCCAAATTGACTTTGTGCTGAATGATAAAATCATATATACATATATGGCTTTGCCTGGGCTTCTATTAATTTGTGTCAGGTTGGCAATTTATACATGTCAATTCTGGAATTAGCTGGGGAAATATATGATGGATACTAGGCTCAGGTACCAAGACATTCCAGAGGGAGATCTAAATGAAATCGAACTGTTGTCCTAAACCTCTTTGTCTTATCCATTTTACCACTTTTTTGTTAGGTAAACTTAAAAATACATTTGTGACAGATGGGGTGGGGAGGGAGGCCCAGAAGACAATCCGTTCTAAGTGTCTTTGTTATGCATTCATGGTTGTTTTATTTATTTATTTTTTACTTATTTAATTATTTTTTGCCTGTAACCAAGTAAGAAAGTGAAGCTACAACCCCAACCCCAACCCCAACCTTAACCCTAACCCTAACCCCTCCCTGTGTCTGCCCTTAAGCACTGTGGGAGGTACACTGAGGGTGAGGTTGAGGAAGGAAAATTTTTATCTCTTCAGGTCAGCAAAGAATTAAGACATACTTTTCCATAGTATTATCATATCTCACAAAAAAATGAGTAAATAATTGAGTAACTTCTGTGCTAGGCTCTTTTGGAGATTTCATTATAATGATAGCATCATTTATTAAATATATTCTTTATGACCAGCAGCATACTGGGGACTTTTTCACATCATGGGTCAATAAACTTTTTCTATAAAGAGCCACAAAGTAGGTATTTTAGGTTTTGAAAGTCAAGAGGCAAAATCAGGAAGAGTATATAGGTGCTGGTACGAAGAGAAAACATTTCCACAGGATTTTTTATGAACAAAATTGGAAATATGATAATCATTGAGTGTCACTTCTTTAGAATGTAAGTCTACTAACGAAAAGACTGGAATTCATGTTTGAGAAGGTGGGGTTTAGAGTTATTTTTCCTTGTCATCAAATTGATTGCAAATGTTCATGTATAAAAATCACTCCTAGCTCCTGGGCCATCCGGAAGCAGGTGGTGGGCTGGATTTGGCCTGCAGGCAAGAGTGTTATTTACATTATTGCTGAGCTTGAAATATCAAAAATGATTAAGTTGGGCAGCATACAACAGTGAAAAGCTCAACAATGGCATAAATGAGTTGGGCCTTTATTTCTTTCTCTGTCAAAGGAGTTTAAAGGTGGCTGCATAGGGCTGGCCTCGCAGCTTCACTGTCATAGAGGCCCAGGTTTCCTTGTCTCTGTCCTGCCAACCCTAGCATATGGCTTTCTTACTCAAAATCACTGGGTGATACCAGCCACTGCCACTATGTTTGCATGCCAGGCAGCAAGAAGAAAGGAAAGGGGGAAGAAGCTCACATTTACTGTCTTTTAAGGAGACTTTCCAGAGTCCCATCCAATACTGCTACCATCCCTTTGCCCAGAACTTGGACACCTGATCACACATCTGTTTAAGAGAAGCTGGGAAATACAGTTGTTTACTCCAGCTATTTAGTATTTAAATAAACATGTGAATCCTGGTACTGAGGAAGAAGAGACAATGTTGGGATAGGTAACAAGTTCTCTAGTACTTGCATTAAGTCAGAGGATAAGCCCTGGAGAGATTACCATCTTTCCCAAGCAAACACTTACTCTGGCAAACTGGGATTTTAGCTGAGGTCTGCTCAGTGTTAGCTCCCTTTCCTTCTCCCTGTGTCTGCCCTTAAGCACTGTGGGAGGTACACATAGTATTAGGGAGAGGGGGTGGGCTTGATTTCTGTATGTCTTGACTCCTCTAGAGATACTCCCAAGGAACCTATGAGGATGACAGTCAGCATTCTTCCATGCAGAGTTCTGTAAAAGCTGGATTGGGCACATGGCTGAAGTTGCAAATGGTGCCTCTTATTTCCCCCTAACTAAATGCAAATCTTGAGATCCTACCAAACCTTCCTTCCAGTCACATTAACAAGAAACAAACGCAGTGATCAACACCAGAGAAAACTGGCAGGCCGTTTTGTAAGCCCACTTACCTACAAGGAAGGAAAGACCTGAGAGTAAGAAATCAGTGCTCAGGCAGTGTGACCTTTTAAAGTGATCCTAGGTGGTCAACATGGTTCACAACATTTTATCCTAGATGAGAAGCTGGGGAAAGGTAGATAAGAGATTTCCGATTCTTCTACATACACATAGGTATGTATATCTAACTAGCAGGGAGAATATTGGAGTGCTTGCTAAGTACCAAAGCACTTGTGTTCTGTGGAGTACCATCATCACACCACTTTAAAGATTATAGTAAATATGATGTTGAGAGGTTAAGTGACTTATCTAAGACCACCCAGCTCAGCTGGTAAGGGGCAAACCCAGGAAGTTGGACTCAAGCCTTCATTTTCAGCTATACTAGACCTGATGTAATGCTAAAGGCACCCTATGAGATAAAAGCTGTAACAGCACAATAAAAAAAAAAAATGGGATTACAACAGAAAGAATGATTAATTTTGCCTTGGGAGGAGGAATGGGAAAAGCTTCCAAGAGATGGTGACGTTTGAGGTGGTTTCAAAGAATGACTAGGGCTTGTGTGGGTGGGAGGAATTAAAATCCATGGAGACAAATTATTGTTGGTTAAATATATGTTATAAAACACTATAAGGATAAACAATCCTGGCCAATTAAGAGGTGAGAAAAGGATACGGGGACCCTGTCTTTTTGCTCACCCTCGTCTGAATATCACCATCTCGATGAAGACAGATGATCTCTACTGTTTGATGAGAATTCTCAACTGTCTGGGTCCATGTCAGTCTTGTCACCTTGGGAGATAGTAGTAAAATCTCTTCTTGCTAGAAGACGACTTACAATGAGTTTCATTGTTTATTCCTCCTTCCACTGTGTTCATGACTTCAGTTTGTCTAAACCTGGCTGTGTGTTGGTGTAAAGGAATAAAGCTCATAAATAAAAGAGGAAGCAAAAGTAGGTTTTAGTAATGAGGTTCCTGCTTAATCACACCAGCAAGCTAAGGAAAGAGCCATTAAATATTTATCGAATTATTGCATTAACATTTTCACTGTGCTTGCTATGGACACCAGAACTCTCTGGAGAATGCAGCTATCTACGACCAAGCAAGAGAAAGGCATTGTGGCTGAACAGAAGCACATACCTGTACTATGACAAACCCCCATCCATGTGAGGTCCCTAAGAGACTGCATTAATAATCACCAGTCACATGAGGAGACTCCGTTGAGGTTAGAGAGAGTGAGATAGTCCACATGCGTTGATGGAGCATCAGCAGATGCCTCACCTTCAAACGCCTCTCCTGAGTTGGCCAGCAGACCCCATGTACATTCCAAGTTGCCCCTTTGATTTTTTCCAAGGTCACTGTTTCTTGAGAGTTTTGTTTACGATTGGTTTCACCGTGATAAATCGTGGTAAGATGTAGGTTCTTGATTTTTTTTTTTTCCTTCACAGTTTAAAGAATTCTTTAAATGGGGCTGTGTCTGCCTGGATGAGAGATTGCAGATTACATCAGCTGATCGGGTGCTTGTCGTGTGGTTACCTTCCAAATAAGGCATGTTGTAGGTATTCCAGTCACCATAAGGTCTTGAGCTGGTCAAGGAATCAGTTATTGTGCATTAAAAAGCAATTCATCATCTAGAGTAGTGAATTCTTGTGTTATTTTAGGCCATCTATTTAATGTAAGTGGTGCGTAAGAATAGGGTTTCTCATGTGAACTTCTTGGGTATTCATGGGAGAGTAACTAGTGTGGGGGGTGCAGTGACCAGAGGAGGGAGGTGTTTGAACAACTTTGTGATGGTTCCATAGTTCAGTAGTTTTAAACAAGAACTCCAGAGTCAGACAACAGTTCAAATTCTAGCTCTGCCTCTGACCAGTCGTATAATGTTGAATGGATTCCTTAGATTGCTGAAATCTCTGTTTCTTCACCTACAAAATAGATTAATTATGGTATCTCTGCCTCAACAAATTACTCTGAGGATAAGGTGAAGTAGTGAGGTAAAGCACCTGAAGCCATTAGCATAATACTTGGTGCACGGTAATCAATAAATGGCAGAAAGCTATTTTTCCTGAACTTCTCATTTCAACCTAGGACTTTCTAATCTTAAAGACTTTCCATAAGGCCAGATAGAAGGTGAATCTTAAATAATCAAGTTATGGAAAATCAGATCTGGAAGGTCCCAGTAGATCATCTGATCCAGAGGTCTGAACCTCATGGCTCTCTGGCAGAATCCAGCCTGTATTCTGTTTTTGTAGATAAACTTTTATCAAAATAGATCCATGTCCATTCATCTATGTGTTGTGTATGGCTGTGGTCACATAAAGGCAGAGTTGAATAGTCATGACAGGTACTATAATGCACGGTCCTCAAAGCCTGAAATATTTACTGTCTGATCCTTAATAGAATAAAGTTCATTGATCCCTGATCTAATCCAGTGAGGTTTTACCTTTGAGGAAACCCAGGGAAGGGAAATGACTTGCCAAATAGCACAACCAGGTCTTTAGTGAAAGGTCCTTGATTCCCAGGCCAGTGTTCCCATCATTGGGTGTACTGAGTCCTGGTTTAGTGGGAAAGGATATACAAAGCACAGGGGAAATCTCATGCCAGTCGTATGTGGAAAACCCTAGCAAAAGTGCTTTTGACCAGCAAATAGACCAATTTTGCTATGAGAAAAGAAATCTACTTTATAGAGGTAAAGGATCAATATGGAAAGATGCAGGATCATACCTACAGCACTGTTACTGCATCAGCTGAAGGCATGTCATGCCATACCCAGTTTTCTCTGATCATTCACACAATGGGTAGGGAAGGGCTGCAGTTCCAACTGGCCCCTCCAGCATGTAGTTGACCTGGGTGCATGTATTTAATGGTGACCAAGTCTGAACTTTTCTGGAAGAGAAAGCAGGTGGGGGAGGTGATTTGCATAAACTGTTTTGCTTCAGAGTATTTCAGCATGATAGTTGCCTCAAACTTTTAATTTCGTTAAGTTTCCTATTTGAAACACTTCATTTAATCCTCCCTGAATAACCCTATCAGGTAGGAAACTATGAGTGTAGGTTATACCTATTTCTTAACTTTTTTTAGAACATCTTGGTTATTTAGAATGAATGCTTTATCACTTTGCTGAAATGTTTCCAGAGTGTCTCATTAAAAAGTGAATTCAGCCATAGGAAAGTGTGACCAAACGGGCAGTAAATCATGTGTGTATGCAAAGTGGCAAGAGAGCCCCATCCTTAGATGGTACATCAAAGCAGGGCAACTATGGCTCTTAGGTTCATTGATGGGTCCTTAAGGCCTAGAGCAAAGCCTGGCACATAGTAGGAGCTTAGTAAGTATTTGTTGAGTATTTGCTGAACTAGAATTCAAGACATGAAATGTTCACAGCTTAAGTCACCAAATGTAAGGGAATTCCTCTATAGCAAGGGAATGACTAGTCTGGGCCCAGACACAGATTTAGTAATGAAAAACTTGAGACCCACAAATCAGGATGAAAGGCATTGAGTGGTAGACATTCAAAGGTGAGCAAGCCCCCGATCTCTGATATCTGTCTAGATGTCTTTCCCTGTGTGCAAAATAAATTCTGCTTCT
Organism: Arctocebus calabarensis; assembly: GCA_963573935.1. Taxonomy (NCBI): domain Eukaryota; kingdom Metazoa; phylum Chordata; class Mammalia; order Primates; family Lorisidae; genus Arctocebus; species Arctocebus calabarensis. The sequence continues at coordinate 19,617 of CAUYON010143846.1, forward strand.
TGACAAGTATGTGAAGAGGACGCTTGTGACTGCTGCTCTTTCACCACACTTTGCCTTGCCTGTCAAAAGTGTGTGGTGCCAGGATTTGTCATTTCCTGCACACTGATTTGATGTGACATGATTGCTTGGTGGGAACTTGGATTTCTTGCCTCTCTGTCCCACTGAGGGAGAACCAGGGAGGAGGCTGATGTGGTGGAAACTGGAAGGGGACACTGAGAAGTGGTCGCAGAGCAGGAACTGCTTGCTTGTGGGACTGTTCCTACCCAACTCAGATGTGCTCCTGATTGGAAGTGGACTGTGATCTTTTTGTGTTTGCCTGGAGGAGGGACCACTATAGGAGAGATGGTTCTGACTGGTTTTTAAATGTTTGAAATTGCCACCACCCGCAAACCTTGTATTGAGGGAAATGAAGACAACGGGGCTCCTTCAGACAAGGTGTCACATATTCATTTGGTCAAGGGGGTCTCCACTGAGCACCTGTGGCATGCATAGCACGTAAGCAATAGGGACAGAGTCCCTGCCCTTGTGAACTGATCTGTCTGATGGGTGAAGACAGATAATAAGTAAATATATAGCCTGTCAGACGGTGACTGCTGTGCTGCTGGGGCTGAGCTGGGGGTGCTCGAACAAAGAAGGTATCCAGAGATGCCCACACTGAGTTTAGATTTGAAGAAATTGAGGCATGCTGGTATCTGGGACATGCCAGGCAGAGGGACCAGCACTTGCGTTAGCACATGCAGAGTGTGCCTGGTCAGTTGAGAAGGGGAAAGGGGAGATAACAGAATATGTGAGACCTTGCTGACCTGGAAGAGGACTTGGGCTACCACTATGTGCTGGGAAGGGAAGCCCATATCGAGGCTCCCACACCACAGTAACAGAGTGAGGGGATTAATCAGACCTCTCTGGGCTGCAAGGATCAGAATCTTAAGTCAAACCAGTAGAAGGGAGAAGGAAAATTACAGGGTATCCATAGAGTTTGTGTGTAATGTATAAGATAAAACTATTTTAAATTGCACATGAACTTTATGGACACCCTGTATTGGCCCATGGAACTGGGTATTCTGAGGGACAGAGCTGGTTTCCAGCACAACTGGACAGATGTTCTGTATCATAGGGGCTCTCTCCCTTCTCTACATCTGCATCCTTTGAATCGGCTTTATTTTTATTTTATTTTATATATATATTTTTAAATCATAGCTGTGTACATTAATGCAGTCGTGGGGTACAATGTACTGTTTTCATATGCAATCTAAAATATTTTCATCAAACTGGTTAACATAGCCTTCATGGCATTTTCTTAGTTATTGTGTTAAGACATTTATGTTCTGCATTTAGTAAATTTCACCTATACCCTTCTAACGTGTACCATAGGTGTCGTCCCACCACTTACCCTCCCTCTACCCCGCCTCCCCGCTCCCATCCCTTCCCTTGCCCCTTTCCCCATATTCTTGTGCTATAATTGGGTTATAACCTTCATATGAAATCTATAAATTAGCTTCATAGTAGGGCTGAGTACATTGGAAACTTTTTCTTCCATTCTTGAGATACTTTGCTAAGAAGAATATGTTCTAGGTCCATCCACGTAAACATGAAAGAGGTAAAGTCTCCATCTTTCTTTAAGGCCGCATAGTATTCCATGGTATACATATACCACAATTTATTAATCCATTCATGGGTCAATGGGCACTTGGGCTTCTTCCATGACTTAGCAATTATGAATTGGGCTGCAATAAACATTCTGGTACAGATATCTCTGTTATAATGTGGTTTTTGGTCTTCTGGATGTATACC
>CAUYON010143847.1:0-25445 GCA_963573935.1 Arctocebus calabarensis
TATCCTTCATGGCATTTCCTTGATCACTATATAAAGACATTAATACTCTACCTTTAATAAGTTTCGCCAGTACCCTGCTAAGATGCACTGTAGGTGTGTTCCCACTAATTGCCCTCCCTCTACCCATCCTCCCCCCACCCCCAGTTATACTAATTCTAAGTAACTGTACTAATATAGAAAGCATGGAACATAATCTAAATTAGAAAATAAAAACCTTTTAAAATTACAAACATTCTATTTTACTTGAACAATTGGGATAAATTGATTTTAAATGTTTGTTTTGCCCCATAGATTTCTTGTAACATAACATACCAAGAAGTCAACACTGAGCCATATGATCCTTTTGAGGCAAAACATGTGAGTCAAAATTTATTAAACTGTTTAAAAGTTTAATTTTCATTGATTTGTTTGAATGAAATAATAAACTAGAACCATTTTGGAGCTAGCTAATTGCACACAAAGTTGTTATGGAATAAGTTTAAGAATATAACCAAAAAATTGTTTTGTTTATATTGTTGAAATTTGAGAAGAAGAGGCAAAGAAAAGGGTGAGTTTTTTCCTACCATATTTATTTTAAAGTATAATGGCTTTATTAGTTTTGACTGGTATAATGAGCATATAATAATTTATAAATAAGTTTCTTAATACAAATAACACAAAAAGGTATTGTAAATATTCTTAACTACTATTATGATTTAAGGAAGAAGGAGCAATGATTTTTGGTGGAGGGGGGGGAGGAGACAGAGTCTCACTTTCTTGCCCTTGGTGGAGCTATGTGGTGTCACAGCTCACAGCAACCTCAAATTCTTAGGGCTCAAGCGATTCCTTGGCCTCAGCCTCCTGAGTAGCTAGGACTATAGGTTCCTGTTACAATGCCCAACTATGTTTTTGGGGGGTTTTTTTTGAGACAGAGTTTCACTATGTCGACCTCAATAGATTGCTGTGGCGTCACAGCTCATAGCAACTTCCAACTCTTGGGCTTAAGAGATTCTCTTGCCTCAGCCTCCCAAGTAGCTGGGACTACAGGTGCCCACCACAGCGCCCATCTATTTTCTTGTGGCAGTTGTCATTGTTGTTTACCTGGCCTGGGCCAGGCTCGAACCCACTAACCTCAGTGCATGTGGCTGGCGCCGTAGCCATTGTGCTACAGGTGCTGAGCCAGCAATGACTTTCTTTTAAATTAATTAACTAGTTAATTAATTAATTTTTTTAAGACAGTCTCACTTTGTTGCCCTTGGTAGAGTGCTGTGGTGTCACAGCTCACAGCAACCTCCAGCTCTTGGGCTTAGGCGATTCTCTTGCCTCAGCCTCCCAAGAAGCTGGGACCACAGGCACCCGCTGAAACACCTGGCTGCTTTTTTATTGCAGTATGGCCAGGGCTGGGTTTGAACCCACCACCCTCAGTATATGGGGCCAGCACTCTACTCACTGACCCACAGGCACTGCCCCAGCAATAACTTTTTTTAAAGAAAATTCTTACTCTGTCTCCTTGGGTAGAGTGCTATGGCTCACAGTAACCTCCAACTCTTGGGCTCAAGAGATCCTCTTGCCTCAGCCTCCCAGGGAGCTAGGACTACAAGCACCTGGCTAGTTTTTCTTTTTCTTTTTTTTTTTGAGATGGAATCTCACTTTTCTCTCCTGGGTAGATTACCATGGTGTTACCATAGCTCACAGCAACCTCAAACTCTTTGGCTCAGGTGAGCCTCTTGCCTCAACAGGCACCTGGCTAGCTTTTCTACATTTATTTTTATTTTTGAGACAGAATCTCACTTTGCTGCCTTGGGTAGAGTACCATGGTGTCATCATAGCTCACAGTAACCTCAAACTCTTGGGCTCAAGTGATCCTCTTGCTTCAGTCTCCCAAGTAACTGGTACTCCAGGCACCCACCACAACACCCAACTAGTTTTTCTATTTTTAGAAGCAAGGTCTCACTCTTGCTCAGGCTGATCTCGAACTCCTGAGCTCAAGCCATCCACCCTCCTCGGCCGTTCGGAATGCTGGGATTACAGGGTTGATCCACAATGCTCAATCAGAAGGAGCAATGACTTTTATGACCTGCTTTAGGAACTAGTCACATTCCATCACTTCTGCTGTGTTCTCTTGGTCGCATCGACCAATCTTGATACGTGGTACGACAGATTTATATTCCTCTTGTATATTTCTGTGTGATCTGAATAACAAGAGGCTAGGATCTTAAATAGGCTGGTTACTCCACAGGATTTATTTGTAACTAGACAAATTGATTTTAAACTTCATATGGAAAGGTGAACAAGAAGAATGACCAGGGAAAAGGAACTCTTAAGAAAAGTTGTGCAACTAGTTATCAAAACAATATAAATCTATATTATCACATATAAGATTATGAAAATAAGAGTCCAATAGAATAGTAGAATATAGAAAGTTAAGGTATAATAAAGATGATAAATTGTCAGTGAGCAAAAAATGGATTATTAAGTATATGGTGTTAGGAGAACTAGGTTGTCATCTAGAAAAAATTAGTTTGGGTTTCTACCTCATTCCTTATACCAAAATCAGTTCCAGGCACGTCAAAGATTGAACTCTATAAAATAGACCCATAGAAGTACCTAAGAAAAAAGGGAAAAAATTTTTCATAAGATTAATAAACATTATGGCACAAAGTGTATTTATATATATATACCCATATAGTGTTAAAACCTAAATGACAAACTAGGAAATAATTTGCAATGTGGGACAGATAGAGAACGAATTTCCTTTACATACGGTTTTTGTAAATCAGTAAAGAAAAGATTAAAAACCTGTGACAAAATGGTAATGGCTATGAATAGATAATTTACAATAAAAGAAATATAAATGATTTTTATATGAGAAGATGTTCAACTGTATTGAGACAAAAGAAGTAATCATTTACATGTTACTGAAAATATGCACATTTCTGGGGAAGGCAATTTGGAATTGATATACACTCAGGTGTATTGAGATCAGTGGGAAGGTTATTTGTATATTTGTTTCATCTATATTTGTATCAGCAAAATGTTGAATATAATCTAAACATCAGTAATGGACTGATGGTATATCTGTATAATAAAATATTATGCCATTATGATGCCATTATTATGCCATTACTGCTTAGAAATAAAGCAGTTCCATAATTGCTGATACAGAATAAATTATAAGATCAAAGGTACAGTTAAGTAGGAAGCAGTAAGGTCAGAACTTTGTGTTTCCTGCTTCTATTTGTACAGATATCTTTAGTAATCGGTGGGATCTCACCTACTGTGCATATTGCAGGGGTACATGTCAAATATTTTAATAGTAGAATATAAATGTCTAAACACAACAATTAAATAAGTGAGGTGAACGCTATGTTAACCAGTTTGATGTAAACATTCCAAATGGCATATAAAATCAGCACATTGTATCCCATAAATGCAATAATGTACACAATTATGATCTAATTTAAAGAACCAAATATATTTATAGTTTTTGCTAATTATAAAATAATATATAAAGTCTTAAAATATTTTTAGTGAATAATGCTGAAAATTATGAGTAAGAAATTGAAAATTATCTTTCTTATCACTCATGTTAATATTTTGATGTGCAGCCTTCCAGGCCTTACTTAAACATTGACATATAATTAAGCAATATCTTTTAAAAGTTGGGATCATACTATGTATGTTGTATTTGAAATTTGCAGTCTTCAATTAAAATATTAAGGACTTTTCCACCTCAGTAAATATAGATTTACTTTCTCATTTTTAATGGATACTTGGTATCCATTGTCTGAATGTATAATAATTTATTTGACTGGTTTCTTATGGTTGAACACTTAGATCATGTCAGCATCTCATGCTTACAAGCAGTGCTGCATGCAAAAAACATTTTTGCCTTGTATGTGAGTATATGTTGAGTATAAGTCTTATGCCATACTTAGCTCTAAACCAGGTAGGTTCTCCTGCTTAATTACTCATTTGTTTTGGACCCTCAACTAAATATTCCACCAGTGGTGAATGCCTTCTTAAGTTAGTTCTTAATTGAGGACCTTGATGCTAGGGTAGTTGATTGCAGGTGTCTCCACCAGAGAGACTTCTATTTGAATCCCAGTACTGCTGCTTTCTTCTGGGATTTTGATAAGTTGCTTCACATCCCTAAGCCTTGGTTTACTGATCCAATAAAGGAGGAGAAAATATATTTCTCACAGAAGTGTGGTAAAGTTTAAATGTAATTACATGGAGGTGGCATTTAACTTCGAATCTGTCTCTGTTTGTGATTTGGAGCATGCAGATTAATTCATAATACAAAGTTGCTATTCATTGGGATCCATTTGCTGAACTAGGAATGAAAATAGAGGTTACTTAAAGCTGAAAGTGTAATTTTACTGGTGGATCATGGCATGAGTAACCATTTAATTTATTATCTAAACATGGATTCTATTCATAGTGCTAAACTTTTAGTCTGGGTAGACATAAACTAGGACTCCCTTTAGAGTGACATGTATGTTCACTGTAGCCATAGTTCACAGTTCTCTGCCTGATGCTTCACAGAATTTCAAATACAGTAGAACCTGCACCCCTCCTTACATTGACCACCTCCTTAAGTTGACCTAATTTTCATCTGGACGTGCACCACATGTACATATCAGTACAGTAGACCTAGTTCCTTATATGTTGACCAATTTGTTATAGTCCCTTGGGTGGTCAACTTACAGAGGTTCTATTGTAGTTGATTTCCTGCCTTTTTACATTTGGAGGATGCTAAGGTGTTGGGGGAAAGGTACAGGGGTTGTTGAAGGTGGATCAGATCTGTATGTGAGAAAGATTTCCAAAAGCCTGGCTGCCATAGGGAGGGAAGCTGGGAGAATTTGCCAGCATCAAACAGATACTCTTTCAGACACAAATGTGTGATTGCTTCCAGGTTTAGTAATGTGAAAGGTTTCAAAAAATACTTATATAGCCTGGGTACAGTGTAATGGCATGGCATTCTAGCATTCTGAGAGGCTGAGACAAGAGGATTGCTTGAGTTCAAGACCAGCCTGACCAAGAGTAAGACCACATCTCTACTAAAAATAGACAAACTAGCTGGGTATGGTGATGGGCTCCTATAGTCCCAGCTACTTGAGAGGCTGAGGCAAGAGAATCACTTGAGCCCAAGAGTTTGAGGTTGCTGTGAGCTATGATGGCATGGCATTCTAGCCTGGGGCAACAGACTGAGACTGTCTCTCAAAAAAAAAAAATACTTATAACATTTATTGTTGACCAGCATTTCACATTACAGAATGGTTTCTGGTTGCTTTCTTTTTTAAATTGGTCTAAGAAACAGAAAACTTAAGATAATTCATTGATAATATTTTAACTTGTCTTTTTGAAATGACCAGCAACTGTTTATTTGAAATGTTTAAAAGTCAGGCCAAAGTTAGTATGTCCTGCTCAGGTCTAAAATATTCATAATATGTTCAGCTTTTTTAAACTAATAAATAGTTCTTGGTATTAATTGTGGAGAGCGACATTTACATTAAATTATTGGGCCGGGCACAAAGACTCACACCTGTAATCCTAGCACTCTGGGAGGTGAAGGCAGGTGGATTTCTAGAGCTTAGAAGTTTAAGACCAGCCTGAGCAAGAGCGAGACCCTGTCTCTACTAAAAAATAGAAAAACTGGGCGTCATGGTGCATGCCTATAGCTCCAGCTACTTGGGAGGCTGAAGCAAGAGGATCACTTGAGCCCCAGAGTTTGAGGTTGCTGTGAGCTGTGTTGCTACGGCACTCAACCCTGGTTGACAGAGTGATACTTTGTCTCAAAAAATAAAATAAAATAAAGTAAAATAATGAAATACATCAAATTATTGATGTAATACTGAGTTCTTTTAAAACAAATATTCAGAGCTAATTATAGTATAACTTAAAATGTTTCATTATGAATTGCAGTTATACAAATGATTATACTTATAAAAGAGCAAGCTTTGCCAAACAGTGTTTGGGGATTTTTAATCCCTAAATTATTGTGACATTTCCTTGTAACTTTTCACCTGCTTTTTTATTTTCCTTTGAGAGAGTTCAGAACAAGGTAATAAATAGGCATTTTTAATTGTTTCTTGTTTTTTGTTTTGTTTTGTTTTTTGTTTTCAGAGAGTCTGACTTTATTGCCCTTGGTAGAGTACTGTGGTGTCACAGCTCACAGCAACTTCCAGCTTTTGGGCTTAGGTGATTCTCTTGCCTCAGCTTCCCTATTAGCTGGGACTACAGGCACCCGCCACAATGCCTGGCTATTTTTTATTGCAGTTTGGCCGGGGCCGGGTTTGAACCCACCACCATTGGCATATGGGGCTGGCGCCCTACTCACTGAGCCACAGGTGCCACCCGTATTTTTATTTTTTTTAATGGATAACTTTGTAATTTACTTTTAGGGGGAAATTGCAGAGATTGAAAAAGAGTACCAAGTATTACAAGAGCAGCTTAAAGAAGCATGTGAAAATTATGAGCAGATAAAACTTAAGAGCTCAGAAAAGACCAGAGACCTGGAAGAAAAGTTGAAAAGGAACTTAGAAGAAAACCAGGTAATCCTTGTCAACCTGTTTTTAACCACATATGGCATAGTTAGGAGGAGGTGAATATAACTGCACTGTTGGACAAACAAATGATTCTTTACAAAATTACCTGCTTCAAATGTCTGAATAAAATATTAAAATGACAGTGTTTCTTGCAGTATAGAACCTTTACAAATTGCTGTGTGAGAAAAGGGCCATAAATGTAGGTTTTCATTTATCCCTGATTCAGTGTGCTTGGTTAACTAAAACTATTTTATGGTGATTGAATTCCAAGATAAATTCTCATTTAAATTGAGGGTCAGCATTGCATTAGAAATTCAGAGTGTGCCCCTGGAGACTGGCCAGGTTCAGACCCAGGCTTGGCTGTATACATACTAGTTCTGATCTTGGGCAAGCTACTTAACTTCTCTGTACTTTAGTTCCTTATATGGAAAATTTGGGTAATAATAGCTCCCATTTTGTGGGATTAGATTAATACTTACAAAGTACTTATAACTGTCTGGTACATAGGACTCAGCTGATACTGGTTTCCTCTATTATTACTATTACTGTTACTGCCATCATTTTCATCTTACTCCCAAAAAGGTGTAAAAATAACACATAGCAACTTTCAGCCTATCATAACTGTGAAGTTACCCAGTGTCTTGTCTGACTCTGCTGACCTTTGAATTCTGTTAGCCAAGGTGGAATATCAGGCACATTACACAGGGGAGGGCTACCAATTAGTGGGAAAACAGAATCATAGATGTGAGGAAATCATGGTGCATTTCATTTTAAGAGCTATTCAGACAGGTAACAGAGGGATATTAATCCTTTTAAGAAAGGAAGAATTTATTCCAGAAGTCGAGATCAATAAGTTGGGGTGCAGCATATTAAAATAGAAGAAAATTACCTTAATGGGACCTTAATCAGAAAACTCAATTACTGAGATTTACCCAGAAGAAAGAGGTTAGTTTGTAGAGGTAACTTTACTCAGGATGCTCCCCAGAATCTGTTTATACTCAGGATGAACCTGGGGAGATTCAAAGGATAAGAAGAGTTAGATGGAACCAAGGACTTCTCAGTTGTCTGGCTGGTAGGAAGAAAAAAGAACAGAAGGAAAACCTGACATAGAGTGACACACGGAACACAAGTTTGAATAAGCTACTTGGGAGGTTTAGGAAAATATTCTTATAAACTTTGTATTGCCTTGAGAAAATTCACTTTTAATCAATTCATATGGGAATGCCAGTGGCTTCCTATTGGAGTGAGGAGGGCGGATTTAGGGCATAGTCACTTGGCATTCAGTAAGTGAAGTTTATTTCTGGCAGATGCTGTCCCAGCTTTATAATTCCTGGTCTGACTGGGTCCTGTATTGGTAGAGTTCATCAAGGCTCCTCTCTTTGTATAGTTGGTCAAGAAGCATCTAGGAAATAAAGACCCCTGAGGGGAGGGCTCTGAGAAGGCCACAGCTCTAGCTGAGGGCTCTGGCTCATGGCTTTTTTTTTTTTTTTTTAACAAGTGAACAGTTTATTAAGAATTAAACAAAGGTGTGTTGTGATACAGGCTCGTGGCCTTTTTAACAGACTAAGGCTTTGGGTCTGCTATTGCGTGACCCTACGCAAGTCAGTCTTAAAAGGGCAGTTATGGGGAGGCACCTGTGGCTCACAGGGTAGGGCGCTGGCCCCATATGCCAGAGGTGATGGGTTCAAACTCAGCTCTGGTCAAAAACTGCAAAAAAAAAAAAAAAAAAAGGACAGCTATGTAGCCCTGACATTATAGGCCTGCCAGATAAATGTAAAACATGCACCTGTTTCCTACCAGGATGAATTGCCAGCCTAAGGTCTGTAGGTTGGTGTCCACACAAGAGCACATAAGATTTAGCTTTGTCCATTTCTTCATTAAAATCATGATTATGCTCATAGCTTGTGGAGAAATTTTTTATAAACATAAAAAATTTATGCAGATCACTGAGGTTATGAGCTTTTACCTTTTAATTCTTAATCATCTGACCCCACATTGGATGTAGTTAGAAGATACACACCACCACCCCTTACAGAAAACAGGAGAGTTGGCAACTGGCAGAAAACACATCTCCACTTCTCAGACTGCCAGTTCCTCGTCCCAGCCCCCACCTAATGGCTCTGTGACCTTTGACAACTCCATCAGCCTCTCTGACCCCCACCTCCTCAGTATGATGTAATCTCCATTTCATAGCTTTGTAATACCTGACCAGTAGTGTCTGGAGAGGATGGGGATGGCCAGAGACAGTAACAGTACTCAAGGAGGAATTGTTCACCCAAAACACTGCTGTGCCCCTGTTGAGAAAAATCAGTGTTTTAAAAAGCACTTTAAGAGTACTTAGTATATATTAAGCATCAAAAAAGAATCTGAGATAGCCATTTTGTATAGCTGGTGGGGTTTTAGTATTGTGAGCTAGGAATGGCTCAGTAGATAATTAGGCCAGTTACGTATTCTCTGTCAGAGAAAAAATAGCTATTCTAAAGCTAGACTCTCCTACTGTTTTTAATGTACCCTAACAGGTTGGCTGGCAGGTTATAACTAGTTGTATTATTGCTCAAGGATATACTGTATCTTGCCTTGTAAAATGTGCTCCCTTGTATAATGCATACTCACGTTATTGGCCCAGACTTTTAGGAAATGGAGCTAGGTAGAATAAATAGAATAAATTTTGTAGGCATGGTAGTTATCCCAGTTACAGTAATAACAAATTCAGGATCAGCAAGGTTGCAGCAAAGAAAATGTGAGCCAGAACCCAGCCTCACCCTTAACCCTGTTATAGGACTCAGAAGTCTTAAAAGATTTTGATCAGTTAACAAATCTGCTTCCCAGAAATGTTGAAAACCTTGGTGCCTAAGGCTGAAGAGGGAGCAGTGGCCTCTTAAGTTGATAGAGCTTTTCACTTGAGGACCATTATTTCCCCGTAGTTTGACTTTCGGGTCTTTTCTGAGGGAGAAGTCCCTGCGTTTCTGTAGCTGAGTACTTGTCCACAGTGACCGAGGCTTATTCTAAGCCTAACCAAGAAGTTCAGGATTCATAGAACCTAATAAGAAGTTAAAAATTAAAGCAGATATGAAGTTAGGATTTCTTTAAGCAGTTCTTGACACTGAAGAATTTTTTTTTTTTTTTTTAAAGACAGATCCTTAAGCTGTCACCCTGGATAGAGTGCTGTGGCATCACAGCTCACAGCAACCTCCAATTCCTGGGCTCAAGCAAGTCTCTTGCCTCGGCCTCCCGAGTAGCTGGGATTACAGGCGCCCACCACGCCTGGCCATTTTTTTTTTTTTTTTTTTGGTTGCAGCCGTCATTGTTGTTTGGTGGGCCTGGGCTGGATTCGAACCTGCCAGCTCAGGTGTACGTGGCTGCCTCCTTAGCCCGTTGAACCACAGGCGTCAAGCTAAACACTGAAGAATTTTAAACTGGAAAATATTTAACACGTTTCTTTCAGTTTCTTTTAAATATTGTTTTGATTAGCTAATTTGCATTTGATTTATTAGAAATATTAACATGGAGAGGATATTTTGCTTGTAAATGACTGTAATTATAAGCACGTGCCCCACCCTAAGCCCCTTGCTATCACTGAATGGATGATATTTTGGAAATGAAAAAACTTCTAGGAAATTTGAGAAGTTTCAAAAAGCAGCAACTACCTAAGCAGACAGAGGGCTGGGTACCAAGAGGTACTCCTAACCCTTCAGGGGAGAGGTACCAGCATTGCCTCAGAAGAAGTTTTCACTTCTCTTTGTCACACTGCCTGAAATTCTGGCAGTTATTACAACCCAGATGCCTTTAATGACAGCCATAGGATGACATTTATGCTTATAAAAACAATACCTATTAAACTTGTTAACTACAACATGCATGCAAACCTGTAGATTAGAGAGGATCTTTTAGGCTGAAGAGTGAAATGTGGGTAGTTCTGGTCTCATTGAAGCAGCTCCTGGTGGGTAGGATGAGGCTGTGTGATGTGACTTTGTATCCCTAGGTCTAGAGTATTTGTTCCACTGAACTCAAGTCATTGTTTAAGCTTTAATACTGTCACAATCTAGTCTTTTGGGCTCTTCTATTAAAAAAGTAAATCTTACCATTTAAGTACTTGTAAAATGTTTTTAGATCTCAAAGACAGAATTAGATTGGTTCCTCCAAGATTTGGAAACAGAAATTAAAAAATGGCAACAGGAGAGAAAAGAAATTCAAGACAGACTAAAAGTGCTAAAGAAGAAAATCAAAAAGATTTCAAGTGGAAGTGAAACGTAAGTAACAGTTCAAAGGCAGTAATTTTTTTTTTTTTTTGGAGAGAGATTCTTATTTTGTCACCCTCAGTAGAGTGCGATGGCATCATAGCTCACAGCAACCTCAAACTCTTGGGCTCAAGTGATTCTCTTGCCTCAGCCTCCCAAGTGGCTGGGACTACAGGCACCCGCCACAATGCTTGGCTATTTTTTTTAGAGATGGGGTTTCGCTCTAGCTCAGGCTGGTCTCCAACCTGTGAGTTCAGGCATTCCACCTGCGTTGGCCTCCCAGAGTGCTGGGATTACAGGCATAAGCCACCACACCCAGCCTTGAAAGGTGGTAATTTTATTTGTTTTTAAAATACTATATCTTGTAGATTTCACGGTTTTGATATTTAATTTCAAAATATATCAATTAAAATGAAAATTTATAGATAGTATTTTATCTCATTTTTAAAAGTATCAACTGAGTAATTATCTCACCTAAAACTTTTTGTAAACTTACCTTGCTTTCAGATAAATTATATAAGAGTGAGAGTAGCATGGGACTGAGAATCTACCAAGAGCTGATTTCCTTCTGGTCAAAACATCCCCTGCTGTGGATGTTACCTTTGTCCTTCCTTCTTATTCATAAAATGAGGGGCTGGTCTAGATGTAAGGCTCTTTCCAGCACTAAGATTCTGTGATGATTATTTATTTATAATTACTTTTTCCCAGTTCTTTAAATTATGAAGATTTGTTCTTGTTGTGTGAAGGATTTGATAATACATCCAGGTCCTGGTATCATTGTCAAGTCGGCCAAGAGTGTTTCAGGATCCTCGGTAATCCATCCCTAATGTCCCTCTGTTCTGCACAGTGGTATGTTGGGTAATTCTTCAGTTTAACTGTGAACTGCTGTGTAACAAAGCAGTCAAATTCAGCAACTTAAGTAAAGAGCCATTTTGTTTGCTCAGGATCCTGTGGTCTGGACTGAGTTTAGCTGGGTCCCTTGTGTGGCCGCAGTTAGCTTGGGTAGCTGTGTTGGACTCAGCCAGGATATTCGGATGGTTCCATCTCACTTTCTCCATGTAGCTTCTCCCTGTGTCCCTTACTGAGATGTCCTTTCCGTGTGGCCTCTAGCATAGTAGCCTGTGATGGCTAAGGCCTTCTGAGGATACAAAAGAGGAGCAGCCAGGCCTCCTGAAGGTTCAGGTCCAGAACTGTCACAACATCATTTCTGCCACATTTTGTTGCTTAAAACAAGCCACAGGCTTAGTCTAGATTCAAAGGCATGAATAATGGGAGGCATGGTTCATTGGGGGCCATGCTACGTGCTCACCTTTCAAGGGCATTTGTTTTTTTTCTATGCTCCATGCCATATCAGATGACTTTCTCTCTGTAAGTCTTGATAGCATTATATTTGGGCAATTTTTAGGCAGTTCTTAGTAGACAAAGGAGGAAACAGAAGACATGGCCTTAGAATTTTCACTCCGTGAGTCGTGTCATTTTGATTATGTTCATTAGTAGGACACTTACAGAAACCATAATGTCTGTAAAGCCCTTTACCTGTTAATTTTAGTATTTGGGCATGTCTAGTCTTAATCATTTTAAGTTATTAAAAATGTAGAAATATTTATATTTAAAAATTTTTTTTATATTCAGTTCAAATGTGCCATCAAGCTAGACAAGATAACTCAAGACTTAATTGGAAATTTTTTTTCTATACTTGTAACAGTTTCTGCTGAGGAATAAGCTTTATGTTGTTGATTTTTTTTCCATTTTATTAATAGTTTCTTTGCCTTTTTTGTCACAATTTAAAGATAAACTATAGGTTTCTCTAAGCTTTTTTGCTTTTTGTACTTTTCAAATAAATGCTTAGTTAAAGTTAAATTTTTATATTTAGGATCTTAAGTAAATCTTAAAACTTTTGAGATATCTTAGAGAAGCACAAAGGATGTGAGAAATAATTTCTTTGTGTTCCTATGTTTTTGATCACATTTAGTAATTAAGAAATGACTAGGACATGATTGGTACATTGTTATAGACCAGCGGTTCTCAACCTCTGGGTTGCGACCCCCTTTTTCCATTTGTAATAAGGCGCAATTAGGAACCTCCAAGGGTTACAGACCATAGGCGACTATGAAAGGAGGCAGGAATTCCATGAGACTCATCAGTACTGAATATTTGGAGAAGGGAGGAAGTACTTTACAAAAGAAGTGAAATGATAATTAAACTTGCTTTTAGAATGAAGTGTCTCAGGGATAGCATAAAAGAAGAGGTGGAACTTGCCTTGTGCAGGGTGTTGCTAAAGAATCAGAGACTTGTGCACTTGTTTTAAGGGGGGTATGCAAGTGTGCATCATACATGTGTTTTAATTTGACTTTAAGTTCTATTTTAAGGAGTAGAAAGCTGTTTTCATTTTGATCAAGAATTCATGTTTTCTCATTTTGAATGAGAACCACTAATTACACAGATGTTGCCACAATGCCTGTGCTATCTGCCTTCTGTTGAAACTATATTGAGGTGTGCTTCTGAGATAGGGTGATTTACCTGTAAGCATACGGCCTAAGAGTGAAGAAAAAGACGATTTGCTCTCCAGGTATGAAAGGAAAATGGCCTCAAATTCTAGGCCTATTCAGAAGATACTAGAAATGAAACAAAATGTAAAAATAAAACACTTCAAGAAATGTTTATATAGATGTGGATAGGATTTACTTGGTGGGATTCTATTAAAAAAAAAAAAAAAACAGCTTGGCATCTGTGACTCAACAGGCTAAGGCGCTAGCCATGTACACCTGAGGTGGCGGGTTCAAATCCAGCCCGGGCCCTCCAAACAACAATGACGGCTGTAACCAAAAAATGCCCGGGCGTTGTGGTGGGCGCCTGTAGTCCCAGCTACTTGGGAGGCAGAGGCAGGAGACTCGCTTGAGCCCAGGAATTGGAGGTTGCTGTGAACTGTGATGCTACAGCACTCTATCCAGGGTGACAGCTTGAGGCTCTGTCTCAAAAAAAACCTTTGAAAATTAATTAAAGTCTGGTGATTATGCTTTTATAGGTATACCCAGAAAAATGACGGCAAGGATAAGGAACATGAATTACATCTGGATCAATGTCTTGAAAACAGGCAAATTAATTTTTTAATATCTTCTTATATTTTTAATAACCAAAGGCACAAGCACACTAGACTTCTAAATATATTGTTGTCTCTTTTAAATAATGTTTCTATCTAAATAAACACATTCTTTGAATATCTTTAATTTTATTTTATAAGGTTTCTGCATTTATTTCCCATTGTCAGTATAAAATATTCTGAATTTGTTGTTGATTACTCCTTTTTCTTTAATTAGTGTGAGATTAAAAATGTGTTTTAGAAACTTTCCTTACGTTATCTGAAATCCTAGTTTCAACTATAGAATGGTAGTTTGTTGTTCTTATTGCTCTATGATTATAGGTTGATTAGAGAATTTTCATCATGAACCTATAAAAAGTTTCCTACTAACATGTATTAATGAAACTAATGTGTTTTCACATACTAGTACCCAGTGCGCTCAGTAGTAAGCAGTCATTCGCTGGTTTTCTAGTTGCATATTGCTTCATGTGCATGTTTCCGTCCAAGTCCATGGCTTTCTCTATGAACATTTACTTTTGTTTCCACTTTTTAGCTGTTACAGAAGTATTGCCATGAATAATTATGTATAGATCACTTTTCCCCTTTGTGTTATTTCCATGCAAAATGTGTCAAAATAGAATTTCAGGCTCACAGGGTGAGGGGTGTTTTATAACATTTGTTAGTATTAATTCAGCCAAGTTGTCCTCCACTTACTCTCCCCTAAGGGCAGTGGTGAACCAGCACAGCGCTGTCCCCCATTTTTCAGTGTTCCCATCACATACTCCCTGTTAATTTCTTTATTCTTTTGAACATTTGTGAAGCACAGAGAGCACATGTGAGTCTGTATAGCCTGGTCAAGTAGGAGGCAAGGAATTCTCTAGATTAAGGTGTTGTGAAGTGTTCGTGGCATGAGTCCAAAGCTCATCTGTCCTGAAGCGTTTGTAATCTCACTGGTTAAATGTTTTCCCAAAAAAGTTTTTTTCTTTAATATTTGCAGTAATACATTTACAAAGGAGAAAATGAAACTAGAAGAGTGTATAAAGAAAGGCAAAGAGCATTATGAAGAGAGTCGTCAAAGAGCTGTGGCTGCAGAGGTGAGTCCATGGCACTTGAATGACAGCTATGGCATTTTTCATTTTTTTGTTTCTTTAATTACATATGGAGTGTAACAAACATTACTGAAAAGTGTGCAGGGTCAAGGATATCCCTGTCACCCATAATACTGTCTCCCTAAAAGAAACACTCTTTTTCCTTGCCTCGAGCTTTGTTATTTTTGCCTTTGTGCTTGTGTTGCTATGTAGATATGCTCACGGTGTATACCAAATTTTGTAACCTTTCCTTATTTAATGCTTTAACTCAATCATTTCTCATACTGTATACTTTGAATAGTTTCCATATTTAACTAAGTGATGTATCATGAAGTAGCCAATAATAAATATATTTGCCAATACTTGGAAAGAAACTTAAAAATAATCTACCTTTTAAGAATGTATTCTTCCCTCTGCCCTAGAAGAATATATACCAGTGTCAATATACTGTTTGAGAAACTACTGAGACAATCAGAATCAATGGCATATATCTACATTTTATTTAGTTCCTGAAACATGATTGTCTTTTTTTTCTAGCTAAGAAACAAATGATTTTTTTTTTTTTTGGTAGAAACAGAATCTCACTCTGTCAAACTTGGTAGAGTGCTGTGGCGTCACAGCTCACAGCAACCTCCAACTCCTGGGCTTAGGCCCTTCTTTTGCCTCAGCTTCCCGAGTAGCTGGGACTACAGGCGCCCGCCACAATACCCAGCTATTTTTTTGTTGCAGTTTGGCCGGGGCCGGGTTTGAACCCGCCACCAGGTTCAACTATATGGGCCAGCGCCCTACTCACTGAGCCACAAATGATTTTTATTGGTATATGTGTCTGTAATTATACTAGGAAAATGAGAAAAAGATTAGCTTATGCCATCTTGCAAACATTAAGCTTTTCAGTTAAGACTTAACTATATAGCTGCTTCTGAGAAAAAGGAGAGAAAGAGCCAAAGTACAAATACTTTGCGGGTCCTACTCCTTTGTCTGTATTTCTGAGTTTGTTCAGTTCACTTTTACCACCGTTGCTAAGCAGAGTTGCGTTATGCGCCCTGTCACGGTTACTGATACCTGGATTAAGAAGCATTAGGGATCATAGGGCTGACATGAACTTAATGGATCACTTGGATCAGTAGGCCGTTCTGCATTTCCTGTAGTGATTCTTACAAAGATGGCTTGTTGGCTTGGGGGGGAAGCCGTAGTTTAAAATTTTAAGAGCATGTCCCAGAGGCTCTCCATGCCCATGCTGAGAGTAACTTCCCTGAAGCTTTCCCATTGCAAAAGCTGCAGCCTCAGGGGTCGGTTGTTCTGCTGACTCCAGGCCCCCATCTCACCACGGAGAATACCATAGGTAACATGACTTTGGTGTGTACATGCACTTACCCTGGCTCTGTGCTTCTGTGTAGTTTAAACAGAAAGCCACATGCACAGTTTCATGCCTGCCAAAAGGATCAGGTAAGGTGTGTAATTATGTCACTTTGTTATTCTATTTTCAAATCTCAGTCTGAATTCATGTTTACCTGAGTTAAATTATAGCCAAATCAAGCCCTGGTGATTCTGTCATCATACTTCATTTAAGGAGAAATTGGAATGTGGTTTGGATCATTCTTGTGCAGCGGCCATGCTAGTCTTTTCTGTATCGTTCCAAGTTTAGTATGTGTGCTGCTGGAGCAAGCACAGGGCTATGGTTTGGAATGTTTAAGTTTTAACCTTTAAAATAGTTTCAGGTTCTCTTTTTTTTTTTTTTTGAGACAGTTTCACTTTGTTGCCCTTGGTAGAGTGCCATGGCATCACAGCTCACAGCAACCTTCAACTCATAGGCTTAAGCAATTCTCTTGCCTCAGCCTCCCAAGTAGCTGGGACTACAGGTGCCCGCTATAATGCCTGGCTATTTTTAGAGATGGGGGTCTGGCTGTGGCTCAGGCTGGTCTCGAACTCCAGAGCTCAGGCAATCCACCCACCTTGGCCTTCCAGAGTGTTGGGATTACAGGCATGAGCCACCGCGCTTAGCCTGCAGGTTCTCATTTGTCAAATACTTAAATGTGCTCTCATCTACTGGCAGATATCTGTGCTTGAAAACTGGAAGGAAAGCGAATTGTGTAAGTTGCAGATCATGGAATCTCAAGCAGAAGCCTGTCTAAAGAGCCTGGAGCTGATGAGGTAGGGTGGTCCACATGTGTTCTTCCCAGCATGCCATTTAGGAAATTAAGCCAGAGCCCTTGGAGAAAAACATTCTTTATATCAGAAAGAACCATTTTATTTTTTTTTAGTTGTAGAAAAGTCAAAACAAATAAAAATAAAAACCACCATTCTAAATGGAGATGTAACCAGTTAATATTTTGGAATAAATGCATTAAGTATTTGAAAATGAAAATTCACTTTTTTCCCCACTATATAGTATTAGGAAACTTTTTTTCACAGTTAATGACAGTTAACATTTCTCCCACCTAATTGTGAAAGATGGAATAGGATTCCAGCACATAAATACATCATGACTTAACAACTTAACAAACACCACTGTAATGTAATGTTATTCGCAAATTTTGTTGATAACAAGCTGCACTGCACTGAACATAATTAATATTAATAGTTAATCCTTATGCACATTATTAGTCATTTCCAAGCAGTACATTTCTGGAATGAAGATCACGTTTTCAAGGCTTTTAAAATTTTTTGCCAAATTGCTTTCCATGATATTGCTTTCCATGTCATTAAGACTATTATTTAATAGTCTTAATGACAGAATATGGATATATCACTAAGTATATTTTCATATGTTAAATTTTTTCAGCTCTCCGTATAATCTTTACCTGTTTTTTCTGTTGTTTGTTTTGTTTTGTTTTGTTTTTGTTTTTTTATTAAGTAGGATTTACCTGGGCATCCTGGAGGGCCTTACCCTGGCCTTGAGCACACCCCTGTGCAGACTCTCAACAGATGGTATTTCTTTCATCTGTTGTTTTTTTTTTAATCATGTTTCATATGCAAGTTTTTCATCCTTTCTGGCGCTTGCTGTTTGATTCAAATTTTAAAACCTCAGAATTGAATCAAAGATTGTTGGATCACAGAACAAAAATTTTAGTGTAGAGTTCCTTATTTCTTCATTTTCAAGATTTAATTTTTTTTCATGAGAAAAGTTTTCTGAAGGAAAACTTATATGCTGATTCATTTCACAGGAATAGTTTGAGACGGGTGGTGTTCAAATACTTATGTATTAAAAACTTGCCATAGGCTACATTGTAGTTCATCTAGGAAACAAAAAGATGAGACACTCATTTTATCTAATGGCATCAATTCTTTTCCAATAAGCCTTATGGTATATGTAGATCCTCTTTGGGGATGCCATGCCATCTGCTTGTTCCACCAAAATTTAACAAAATAGAAAAGGTGTAAAAAGAATGTTCTGGTTTTTCTTTAAGATTTTAATTTTTTAAATTTCTAAAGTAAATATTAGCAGTTTCATATTTTTATACTTTTTTAGTGATTCTGCAACATATCCTGACATGGAGTCTGATATATGTTCATGGAAATCATTTCTTTCTAATGTTACAAAAGAAATTGAGAAAGCGAAAGTAAGTTATAAAAAACATTTTATAATTCTGTTGAAATCTTTATGATGGTTATAATCCTCAGGAGGCTATTGTCTTATTGAAGCCATTTCTTTTTTGTAATCACAGTAATACAGTTCTTGTAAAAATTATTATAATTTTTCATGGAAATAATTATATTTTATTAAGTATCTTAAACTCTGCCTTGTATTGGTAAGATTAGAGAAGTTATGTTTTTTATTTGTTTGTTTTTGTTTTTTGTTTTTTTTTTTGAGACAGAGTCTCAAGCTCTCGCCCTGGATAGAGTGCATTGGCGTCGTAGCTTAAAGCAACCTCTAACTTGGGCTCAAGCCATCCTCTTGCCTCAGTTTTTCTATTGTTAGTAGAGATGGGGTCTTGATTATTTATTTTTTTGAGACAGAGTCTCATTTGTCACCCTTGGTAGAGCACCCTGCCATCACAGCTCATAGCCACCTCAAACTCTTGGGCTCAAGCTATTCTCTTGCCTCCGCCTCCTGAATCAGGTGCCTGCCACAATGCTTGGCTGTTTTTTTTTTTTGAGACTAGGTCTCTTTCCTGCTCAGGCTCGTATCAAACCTGTGAGCTCAGGCAATCCACCCGCCTTGGCCTCCCAGAGTGCTAAGAAGAGAAATTATGTTTGATGAGACTGTAATAGAAATTATGTTTGATGGACAGCATTAGTCCAACCTGGGGCTATGTGCAGATTATTTGAGGTCTGTTTTGCTTATCTGTGTGGTGAATATTTTGAAAATGATGCACAGAATCTAATTTTTTCCTCATCAGCTTTTATTAATATTTGTATATTTAATGTGTGGCAGGAATAAAAAAGGTTGGACACCCCTACTAGAGCATTGAGATTGTCTTAAAGTTTGTTTCTTTACAAGACATTTTTATGTTTCCTGGAAAATTATAAGACATTTGTAATGTATAGTAAAAAACAAAATACTAATTGGCAATTGTGGTTTTCCCACACTTTCCCTTCTTCCCACAGAGTCAGTTTGAAGAACAAATTAAGGCAATTAAAAATGGTTCTCAGCTCAGCGAACTTTCTAAAGTGCAGATTTCTGAACTGTTGTTTCCTGCCTGTCACACGGTAAGTCTATCACATCTTTTTTTTTCTTTTAACCACAATTTCTTAACTGGGCAAAGTGGTTATTTGTTGTTGTTTTCTGGTAATGAGGATGGGGTGGATTAATTATTGCTTTTGGCTCAGCACCTGTAGCACAGTGGTTACAGCACTAGCCACATACACCAAGGCTGATGGGTTTGAGCCTGGCCTAGGCCAGCTAAACAACAATGACAACTGCAACAAAAAATAGCTGGGCGTTGTGGTGGACGCCTGTAGTTCCAGCCCTGGGAGGCTGAGGTGAGAGAATCGGTTAAGCCCAAGTGTTTGAAGTTGGTGTGAGCTGTGACGCCATGGTACTCTACTAAGGATGACATAGTGAGCCTGTGTCTAAAAAAAAAAAAAAAAAAAAAAATTATTGCCTTAATGTTTTTATTATTGGTAGTACTGGTTAGTCTTTTAGGCTTTATAACATTCTTGTACAAATAGAAGTTCAATCTTGCCATCCAAGCATGAGAATGGTATTGAGGTAAATATGTTGTTGGTGGTGATCACTTTCAGAAAAAAAGAAAGGTGTGTCCTTTCTTTTCAGAATGTGGGGCTGTCAGTGAGTTTGTGTGTGTTCAGCGTACTGCCATCGGCCTGTCCTGGGTGAGGCATGGCGGGGGAAGCAGAGGGAGGAGGGCAGAGGTACAAGGCATTCAGGAAGTGCACTTGGAGGAACCTTGGTGCTCACAAGACTGCTGCACCGTGTGTATCTGTGGGGAGCTGAGGGTGAGTCCTGGGCCTCTGTCAATACCCAAGAGGATTTCCCGGTTTAGATCTCGGGAAAATAGTCCAGACTGGAGACGTGTAAAAAGTGGGTGTCAATCAGCAGCGAGTGCACAGTCCCTGAGGCCTGTGAGGATGTGAGAGTGCCTAGAGAGTGTAGCAGACAGCCTCGATGGGGCCTCAGCAGCGTGAGGAGGAGCCTCTGCAGTGAAGGCCTGGACAGACGGGCTGCCGAGCACTGTGGAGCCGGGAAACACATGGTTTGATGAAGAGGAGGCAACCAGCAGGGGTCCCTGTGGCTTTGTGCGTGGGGTGGAGATTTCTAAACAGTCAGCAAAAACATTTCTCTGGGAAGAGAAGTGTGATCAGCTAGAGGCTGAAAGAGAGCTGGCAGCTAGGTAAAGTGTTCTCATTTAGGTAGTTCTTCTAGTTGGCAGAGAAAATAAAGAATTACAGTAAGTTACTCAGAAGTCAGGAATTCTGCTTTTACTCTTTAACAACTAAGAAGTTATAATTAGTAATTCTTTTTAACAAAGTAGCTAATGTGTCATTTTCCAGTGGGCTTCATGATAGTGTGCCTGCTTGTCAGTCCGTGAGTCCTTGTCGGTGGTGCTTCTGCTCTCCATTCAAGACAGCCCTAAGTGACCCTCTACTGTGGTGTGTTCCTCACAGATTCATGCTTCGTTGCATCCTGAGTCTTCAGGCTGTGATGACCAAGGCACTGTGACTTCACCAAGTGACGCAGCTGGAGACCACACGGTGGCTCCTGAGGGTCCAGGTCTCTTCTTTGCCAGTGACTGCCCAGTGGAGGCTTTTCCTGCACTGTTGCCAGGGCCACCCTCCTGTCAGCCTAAAGTTGCTCAGCCATCGGAATGCAAGCAGGCTGGC
Organism: Arctocebus calabarensis; assembly: GCA_963573935.1. NCBI lineage: Eukaryota > Metazoa > Chordata > Mammalia > Primates > Lorisidae > Arctocebus > Arctocebus calabarensis. The sequence continues at coordinate 21,218 of CAUYON010143847.1, forward strand.
CAGGTGGCGCCATCGAAACACAGCCCTGTGGTGGATCCTGCCCCTGCTCCCTCAGGACATGCTGCTGGTACAAGCCAGTCTCCAAAAAAGCCGTTCAACAGTATCATTGAGCACCTGTCCGTGGTGTTCCCGTGCTACAACAGGTATGCACACGAGCTGTCCGCCTCTGTCCAGCCCTGTGTAGAACTTCGGTACCCTGACTGGATAAAGCCATGCCAGTTAGGAGCTAACAGGAAAGGTTGCTTGCCTCTTGTTTTGCTCAGAAAGACAGGTGCTACATTCTTTTTTTTTTTTGTAAATACAAAGGTGAGTATTTTCAAATAAATTTTTTAATGAGCATATCAAGATTGAAAACTTTGATCGCTGGGTGTTCTGCACTCCTCAAGAGCCCAAGACACTTTGCTGAGTTGTTTTTTTTTTTGATGCAGTCTCACTAAACCAGTTGGAGGTTGCTGTGGGCTGTGTGATGCCACGGCACTCTACCCAGGGTGATAAAGTGAGACTCTGTCTCTACAAAAAAATATGTGTGTGTGTGTGTGTGTGTGTGTGTATGTATGTATATATAATTGGCCTGGCAAGGTGAGGTGCCCTCAGTAGGGTGCTATGGTATCACAGCTCACAGCAACCTCAAACTCTTGGGCTCAAGTGATTCTCTTGCCTCAGCCTCCTGAGTAGCTGGGACTACAAGCGCCCGCTACAAATACCCAATTAAGTTTGCTGAGATTTTGATGAGGTCAGTAACACTCTCTAAAATTATAGCATCAGTAAATGAAGTGCAAAATTAAGAAAAGCTTTGTGTCATTTTGATGGCAGGGGGAGGGGCATATCACATATGGCCCTTCACATAAGAAGCCAGCAGCAACTTTACCTTGTTAAGACAAGACCTTTGAGTTGGCAGAGCTTAACTTTGTTAAGACCTCTGAGTTGTCAGAAGTGTGAGGTTGAGACCCGAGTTTTGAACTTTGTTACAACAAAGGGGTGACAGGCCATGTGCGTGTGGGCCAGGTCCTCTTACTGCCCAGCCAGAACTGGAGACAGAGCAGAGGTTTTCCAACTCCTCGGTGGTAGCACTTTTGCCTCCCCCTCTGCATTCTGCCCTCCAGGCTGATGCAGAGTGTGCAGGTGCCCTTTGTCTCAGCTGAGAGAGAAGGCGAGGTAGAGGCAGTGTGTCTGGGTGGGTGCACAGCAGAGGCCTCTGCACTCAGGAATGGTGCTTGTGCCTGCCTTCTTATTTCTACTTCTGAGACAGAAGTTAATTCCAGGCTTCGAATTTGAAATTTGGAAACAAAAGGCTAGTTAAAATATAATTGGCCTGGGCAGTGCCTGTGGCTCAGCGAGTAGGGTGCCGGGCACATATACTGAAGGCGGTGGGTTCAAACTCGGCCTCTGCCGAACTGCAAAAAAACCAAAAAACTAGCCGGGTGTTGTGGAGGGCGCCTATAGTCCCAGCTACTAGGGAGGCTGAGGCAAGAGAATCACCTAAGCCCAGGAGTTGGAGGTTGCTGTGGGCTGTGTGATGCCACGGCACTCTACCCAGGGTGATAAAGTGAGACTCTGTCTCTACAAAAAAATATATATGTGTGTGTGTGTGTGTGTGTGTATGTATATATAATTGGCCTGGCAAGGTGAGGTGTCTCACACCTCTAATCTTAGCATTCCGGGAGGCAGAGGCAGGAGGATCACTTGAGCTCAGGACTTCAAGACTAGCCTGAGCAAGAGCAAGATTCTACCTCTACAAAAAATAGAAAACTTGGGTGGTGCCTGTGGCTCAGTGAGTAGGGCGCCGGCCCCATATACTGAGGGTGGGGGTTCAAACCTGGCCCTGGCCAAACTGCATCAAAAAATAGCAGGGCGTTGTGGCAGGCACTTGTAGTCCCAGCTACTTGGGAGGCCGAGGCAAGAGAATCACCTAAGCCCAAGAGCTGCAGGTTGCTGTGAGCTCCACGGCACTCTACTGAGGGCAATACAGTGAGACTCTGTCTCTACACACACACACAAAAATAGAAAACTTGGCTCCGTGCCTGTAGCTCAGCAGCTAGGGCGCCAGCTACATATACTGGAGCTGGCACGTTCGAACCCCACCTGCGCCTGCTAAACAACAATGACAACTACAACACCAAAACACCCACGTATTATGGTTGGCGCCTGTAGTCCCAGATACTTGGGAGCCTGAGGTAGGAAAATCGCTTAAGCCCAAGAGTTTGAGGATGCTGTGAGCTGTGATGCCATGGCACTCTACCAAGGGCAACATAGTGAGACTCTGTCTCAAAAAAAAAGAAAGAAAGAAAGGAAAAAAATTTAACTAGGACTCCTCATCCCTCTCCTGCTACTCCCTCCCTGCCCCTCAGTCCAAAAAAAAAAGAAAAACTGGGCATAGTGGCACGCACCTATAGTCACTGCTACTCAGGAGGCTGAGGCAGAAGGATCACTTGAGCCCAGGAATTTGAGGTTGCAGTGGACTATGATGATACCACAGAGTATGGGACACTCAAAAAATATATACATATATATGATTGGCTAGAATTAAGATTTTATATTGGTATAGCTCTGCCATTTGAAAAGAAGTGTGTTTTGTTTGCACATGGTGTATTTTGCCTAAGTTGAGAAACATAAATTCTCTCAGTAGTAATTGCCATTCCAGTTGTAAAATATTCAAGTTGTAATTACCAGAAGTACCCTACAAATAAAATGTTTGGCAATCCTGATTATATGTGGCAGAGATTAAACAATCAAGTAAATTGCATCCTAATTTTCTGAAAGTCAAAATATTTGGGGTTATACTATTGCAACTAGCAAGTTCCTATTGACTCTAAGGCCCACCTGATGGAACTTGTGAAACATTTAGGCTTTGAACCTTGCTGTTGCCTGGATTTCTCAAGGGAAGAGTCTGCTAAACTATTTTCTTCTTGGTTGGAAAGAATTTATTAATTTCAAGTTGGAACCAATAGTGTGTCTTATTGTTCAATGATTTTGCATAAAGCTATGATAACAGGCTACAAAGTCAGTTTTCTAAATAGAGATTGATATACCATGTGGATCTAGCAGATACACAATTACTTTGAAATTCCATTGAAATAAGCATTTAGAAGTAACACTGAAATTTTTATAACCACTTTGGAAAAAGTAATTTTGCCTAAAAATAGTTCTGCTTTTTATATGCACTTACTTTGTTATCATTGGATCTACACATTAATTTTTTGTTATGTTTTTGATTTTTGGGGTCGGGTTGATGTTAGCACATAGTAATTCTTGGCAATAAAAAACTTGACTTTGTTGTCACTTACCATTCACTTTCTCTTTCAGTGCTGAGCTTGCTGGTTTTATTAAAAAAGTGCGAAACAAAAACAAGAACTCACTGTCAGGATTGAGTATTGATGAAATTGTCCAAAGAGTGACGGAACACATTCTAGATGAACAGAAAAAGAAAAAGGTATTTCATTCAGATACAAGAAAATGTGCCACTTCATCCTTACTTATAGAGTATGAGGATTATTAAAAAATGCTTTAAACTGAAATGTGGGAAATAATTTACTAATGAGAGCGGCCTCGGCGCGGGAGCCGGGAGGGTGCTGCCTGGGGGACGTCTCCCGGTGGGTCTTGAGCTCTGCGTGCTCACGCCCGCCTGCTCACGCTCAGGGACCTGGGCGCTGTAGGACGTGGCACATACTCCAAAGCCATCAAGCTGAAGAAATGAAGGTCCCGGTTTGTCAGATCCAGCATACTTAAAGAAGAGTTCAAATATATAGCTGCCGTCCTTTCCTTAGCTATCAGAAATCAGCCATATGGAAGCACAGGTTCATAGACTCAGCCTCTGTAAGTTGTGTTGCTCAACTGAAATTTGTAATCCTCAGTGAAGATTGTAATTAATTTCGAAAGACTGTCCAAATTTGTCTTGTGTCTTTTCCTAGGAAAGGAATAATGCTGTCAGCATGTCTGCACACTCCATGCTCTGTGAACGAATTGCCATAGCCAAGGAACTGATCAAGAGAGCAGAATCGCTTTCTAGATCAAGAAAAGGTGGCATTGAAGGTGGTGCAAAGCTGTACAGCAAACTGAAGGCAGAACTAAAATTCTTACAGAAAATAGAAGCTGGGAAAGTAGCTATTAAAGAATCCCATTTACAGAGCACTAATCTAACACACCTGCGAGCCATTGTGGAATCGGCAGAAAACCTGGAAGAAGTTGTTAGTGTTCTTCATGTCTTTGCTTACACAGATACCTTAGGAGA
>CAUYON010143852.1:0-11794 GCA_963573935.1 Arctocebus calabarensis
TCAAAAAAAAAAAAAAAACCAGAAACCTAACCAAGCACCTCTGGAATACTAAAGAACACAAATGAATAACATTTTTCCAATGAAATTTCATATTAGAAACCAGTGGAATTCAGAGTATCTCATACCTACCTAAAAAGGAAGACTGTTAAAAATGGTATTTTTTAAAAAAGGTACATTTTTCATCCAAAACTTTAAAATGTTCTGCTCATGCCTAAGTCATCACTTATCTCTACAAAAACCAAAGCGGTATCAAAGGAACAGAAAATCTCAAAATACAAAACCAATTAAAAGATGTTGTTCTGGGCCAACTACAGTGGCTAATGCCTATAATCCCAGCACTCTGGGAAGCTGAGGGGAGAAGATCACTTGAGGTCAAGAGATCAAGACCAGCCTGAGCAATATACTGAGACCCCATTTCTATAATTTTTTTTGTAAATTAGCCAGGCATGGTGGCACACACCTGTAGTCCTAGCCACACAGGACTATCACTTAAGCCCAGGAATTCAAGGTTACAGTGAGCTATGGTTGTACCACTAACCTCCAGCCTGGGCTATAGAGCAAGACCTTGTCCCCTTAAAAGAATAAAAAGGTATTATTCTGTAAGCCAAGATTCTCTAAACACGAAAAATAATAAAGAACTAAATCTTTTTTTCTTCATTCTTCTTTGCAACCTCCACAGAAAATAGCCCCAAATCCTTCCACTTATGGATGAAACTTTCAGCACTGTTCCAGATTTGTCTCTTGACTTCCCAATGTCATGCTCAATTTTTCAGCCATTTTCCATTAACAATGATTACAGTTCATTTAATGCAATTAGTAGCTTGCTGGCACTATTACAACTATAAGAGTAGATTATTTTCATGGACTAAAGGAAATTCTAAAGAAAAAACTGGCAGATGCCAGGAAAGACACATGATACTCTTCTGTGGCTAAAATACAGGACAGGGTATAGTACTATGAGAAAGCCATGACAAAGGCAATCTTTACACAGCAGTAGGCATAAGTATTATTAAGTACTCAAAACAAAGGAGAAGCAAAGTGAGAACCATATACACATACATAATGTTCATCTGGACTACTCATTTTCAATAAGTGGAAAAAGAATTAGAATCAAATTCCATAAAACATACTAAAACCTATACTAATGCCCATTTTACACAATGAAATAACTAACTTGCCAATCAGATTTTAGTCTTGAGTTTCTTAAAGGCTATGAACTCCAGCTACGTCTACTTGAATGCTAAATGAAGGCTACATGAAGAACAGAAATAGAGCAAGACAAGATTCTTCAAAAACACAATACAGGGCGGCACCTGTGGCTCAAAGGGGTAGGGCGCTGGCCCCATATGCCGGAGGTGGTGGTTTCAGACCCAGCCCTGGCCAAAAACTGCAAAAAAAAAAAAAAAAAAAACACAATACAGTTGTATAAGAAACAGAGTATTCCAATATAAACTAATGCTACTGTTACAAGCTGGAGACACTTTAGGGATAAAAGGGAAACTCACTGGATCCCTACTGGTCAAACACACCCCAATATGGGGTGGAAAATCACAACAGCTAAACTTAGAATTTCCTTAAGACTATCCCTGGGAAAGCACAAATATCATATAAAGCTTACTTACTTACTTCCCCTTTTAGAAAAAAGCTATAGAAGCTTAATGTAACACAAGGGAGATTCATACTGAGACAAAGAAGCTCCAGATTTCCCTTCATAATACTTACTATAAAAGCTGTTCTGGACTGGACAGATAATTCAATTTATATACAAGTTTAAAAAACAGCCTAATAACAGAATAGCACACCACTTGTAAAACCTTAAGCTTCACTAAGGTTTATAATTCAAACACAAAACCACCATGAAAACTATGTGGTCTGAATCTAATTTAAATTATCCAATAAATTGAAGAGTTAAACAGATAACCATTTAAAGATTTTAAAAATGTAGTTAACATTTTCAAAAGCAAACAGCAAGCAGATGAAAACTAGTAGCAAGTGAATGTTAGAGCTAGGCAACCACAATTTAAAGTAATTTAATCCTGAATTTTTAAAATGTATTTAGTTTCCAAATATAAATAAAATAAAATGGCAAAATAAAAAATGGCTCATTGTACTATTTTAGCCAACTTACTTTTTGAAATAGCATTTTTAATTAAGGATACCTTCATGTTATTATAGTGCAAGGTTTGAGGAAAATTGCTCTCCCAGCCTACCTAATATTTTCTGCTTTACTTACAACTAGACAAAAAGAGTATCTTTATTCCTGTCTAGCAAAACAGCTTACCAATATTATCTTAAAGTAGCCACTACCATGATTTTCAGTAAAATAAGATGCAAGTTATACACTTCAAAGATCTCTGCATCAAAGGCAAAAAGAGATATACAACAATTATTAGGTTTTAAAATATATATATATATATACACACACATATACTTACACTAATGTCATTAAGAACATTAGATGCCTGTTCGTGTTTTAGATTTCCTTTAATAACATGGTATGACAACTCATAGAGAGCTTGCTGGAAATCTGTTAAACACAAAAGAAATAGTGTAAGGACATAGTCTCTTGAACATGAAAGGCATACTCTCTGGGGAGAAAAATCTATGTATTTCCTTCTCAGAATTATTATAAACATCAATAATAAAAATATACTTCTAAAGCTTTTCTCTAGCAGTTTCCTTTTATTTTCACAAAAATAAAACATCAGAAAGTTAGAAAAAATAACTGTCTCTCCACTACTATAACTACAGTTTGAGCATTCCTTTCTAGACTTGTTCTGTGTCTATAGATTTTACATATTTGAATTCACTGTGCACATATGGTATTCCAATTCTCCCAAAAACACTTTTAAAGGCATTTTTCATTGTACTAAAGTCTCCATAATTATGTGCAGAACTCTAACAAGTAGATATAAACTAAAACAACTAGCTTCCTCACCAGCAGACTTCACAGATTTTTCTATATATATTCAGATTATACTCAGTTCAATCTCAGGACTATAATGACAAGTAAGGAATAGCAGTAAATATAATACTAAGTGGTTTTTTTGTTGCTGTTGTTTGTTTTTGTTTTTCTTTTAAGACAGAGTTTCACTCTGTTGCCCAGGCGGCAACCTAGTTCACAGCAACCTCCAACTCCTCGGCTCAAGCCTCCTGAGTAGCTAGGACTATAGGCACCCACCACAATGCCTGGCTATTTTTTTTCTATTTTTAATAGAGTAGGGGTCTCACTCTTGCTCAGGTGGGTCTCAAACTCCTGAACTCAAGTGACCCTCCTTCCTTGGCCTTCCAAAGTGCTAGGATTACAGGCATGAGAGCCACTACACCCAGCCTATATCCCCTTCATCAGAGAATTTTATCTCGATTTCTAAATATTCTTTCTCTTCAATTTCCATCAAAATTCAAATAAAAAAATACATATAAACATAAAATGCCAGTGCTCTGAGACCTGTCAAGCCAAAATTAGCCCCATTCATTATTAATTACCACAGCCCCTTTTCCTGAAGATTTTTTGATAAGGGGGAAATGGGAGGTAGCAATCAAGTGATTGCCTCCTCCTTCTTGTCTGCTTCTTTAGTCTCATATACTTGAAAACTTTACTTTCCAATCCTTAAAAGTAAGAAAACAAGCAACTCTAAAAACACAAATGTAAGGGCCTGGCATGGTGGTTCACACCTTTGAAGGCTGAGGCAGGTGGATTGACTAAGCTCATGTGTTCAAGACCAGCCTGAGCAAGAGCCTGACCCCATCTCTTTAAAAAAAAGGCTCAGTGTCTGTAGCTCAGCTGTTTGGGTGCCAGCCACATACACAGGGCTAGAGGGTTTGAACCCGGCCTGGGCCTGCCAAAACAACAAGGACAAAACAACAAAAAAAATAGCTGGGCATTGTGGTAGGCACCCGTAATCACAGCTACTTGGGAGGCTGAAGCAAGAGAATCACTTAAGCCCAAGAATTTGAGGTCGCTATAAGCTACAACGCCAGAGCACTCTACCGAGGACCACAAAGTGAGACTGTTTCAAAAAAAAAAAAGGCCAGGTACAGTGGCTCATGCCTATAACCCTAGTACTCTGCAAGGCCAAGGGGGGTGGATTACTTGAGCTCACAAATTCAAAACCAGCCTGAGCAAAAGTGAAACCCCATCTCTACTAAAAAAAAAAAATAGAAAAACTGAGGCAAGAGGATCGCCTGAGCCCGAGTTGGAGGTTGTTGTGAGCTATGATACCACAGCACTCTAACCAGGGTGACAACGTGAGACTCTGTCTCAAAAAAAATAAAATAAAAATAAAAACACAAATGTAAAATAAAGTCTATTTATAATCCGCTTTGAAGTGGAATCAAGATTTCAGGGCAAAAGAGCAAGTAAAAAAAAATCAAATATTTAAAATTCTTCTCCCTTAGTATGACTACTGGTCACAAAAAGGAATATAATAGAAATCAAAATGTGTACCAATTCCCCTGTAAAGAAAATACTATTTTTCAGTGTAATTAATCTATCCATTAAGTCACTTGCTAAAGAAATATAGCCAGTTACCAATCCTTTATTAAGAATTCATTATTGGGGCTCGGCGCCTGTGGCTCAGCGGGCTAAGGCGCCAGCCACATACACCTGAGCTAGCGGGTTCGAATCTAGCCAGGGCCTGCCAAACAACAATGACGGCTGCAACCAAAAAATGGCCGGGCATTGTGGCGGGTGCCTGTAGTTCCAGCTACTTGGGAGGCAGAGGCAGGAGACTCGCTTGAGCCCAGGAATTGGAGATTGCTGTGAGCTGTGATGCCACAGCCCTCTATCCAAGGTGACAGCTTGAGGCTCTGTCTCAAAAAAAAAAAAAAAAAAAGAATTCATTATTAAATGTATTCAACCCTTTTTACATCTATGCTTTCATTTTGCTTTCAAATAAACTATATAAAAACTAAGGGAAAAGCTTCTATTTGTTGATATGATAGGAATATGAGGTAAATTTCATGCTTGCATTTCCATTAATAAAATGCTTTCAATTTATATATTTATTTAAAATTATCCAAATAAAGATGTTTTTAAGCAGTCACTCAGCAGTACAAAACAGCCAATTATTATAAACTAAGTTCCCATTTTAAAAAAAAATGTTCTCTAGGCCAGGAGGGGTGCTAACTCATACCTGTAATCCTAGCACTCCAGGAGGCTGCAGCAAAAGGATTCCTTGAGCTCAGGAGTTTGAGACCAGCCTGAGCAAAATGAGATCCTATCTCTACTAAAAGTAGAAAAATTAGCCAGGCATAATGGCTGCATATGTAGTCCCAGCTACTTGGAAGGCTGACCCAGGAGTTTAAGGTTGCTGTGAATTAGTCTGAGGCCAGGGTAGTCTAGCCCAGGCGACAGAGCAAGACTCTGTCTCAAAAAAAAGAAAAAGAAAAAAGAATATGTTCTCTAGTGTTCATAAGAAATTTTAATCTTAATCACAGGAGGAGATTAGAGAACAAATGGCTTGGGTCATTTTGCTGACACTAATGTGACATAAAAATAATCACAACTATAAACCACAAAGTGGCAAACAGAGGCTCCACTTCACAAGTTTTTTAAATGCCTATTTAAGAGTGGTTAGGAACTGATATTTTATCCACAGAAACTTTAAGTGACTTTAACACTAGCAGTCTAGCTCCACAGAAGCTGATAAAATCTACACTAAAATTGAAAAACTTTTGTGTTTACATTTACAAAGGGGAAGAAAACTTACAACCCTTATAATTATACACAAAAAATCCAATGAACAATTTTATCTTAACGCTAACATTTCAGAAATAGTAGTTTTTAAGAATAGCCACTAGAAGGGACTGTGAGAGATTCTTAAAAGTTCTTTGTAGGGTTTGAATGTTGAAGATACCAGTATTATCTGTGTTTATTAGCAATCATTACAACGTTGTTTTTACTGGTGGGGAAGACAGTTTATAAAAGAAACTAGGAGAAATAGTGTGTACATGGAAAGGCAGAAAGGGAAAGGTCAGAGGGAACAATACCCAAACGCAATCCCCCTAAGACATATCAAAGCACATTCCAAAGAAATGACATTCAGTTTCCTGCCTGGACTACAAACTGGAGCCCTCAAACCAAATGAAATCTGCCAAAGGTTGTATGTCTTGAGGAAACAGGCAGGGATAAGAAAAGTAAAACACTGGCAATTCAGCCAGTGAGGCCACACTCTATTTTTTATTTCATATGAGATCATAAAAAGCATGCAAGTTAACTATAATCTAGTTATTAAAAATCCACACAGTCCCATTTAAAAGTGAAAGAGCAGTCATGTTGCGTTATACTATTTACTTTATAGTTTTGTGATAATTCTCTTATTTTACCCATTTAAGGTTTCAAACAACATCAAAGTTAAACTGAAAAGTTAAAAAAAAATTTTTAAATGAAGAAAAGATTAAGTAACAAAGATTAAGTAAACAAGTGTTTTTAGAAAGGAAGTATTTTTATAAATTCTTACACTTCAAATACAACCAAATTAAACAAGGACACATTACTATATATCAGCATCAAAAATCTTTGTGTGATTGGGCAGTGCCTGTGGCTCAGTGGGCAGGGTGCCGGCCCCATACACCTAGGGTGGCGGGTTCAAACCCGGCCCCGGCCAAACTGCAACAAAAAAATAGCCGGGCATTGTGGCGAGCACCTACAGTCCCTGCTACTTGGGAGGCTGAGGCAAGGGAATCGCCTAAGCCCAGGAGTTGGAGGTTGCTGTGAGCTGTGTGATGCCATGGCACTCTACCAAGGGCGATAAAGTGAGACTTTGTCTCTAAAAAAAAAAAAAAAAAGAAGAAGAATCTCACCCAAAAGACAGAAAAAAAAATGGCTTCTTTATTTGCAAAGAAAATACTTGCCTCTCACACCTGTAAATATTCTTTAAAAAATATATCCTCTCCAGTTGGGCATAGTGGCTCACACCTGTAATTCCAGCTACTTAGAAAGCTAACACAGGAGGATCCCTTAAGCCCAGAGATCAAAGCAGCAGTGAGCTATGATGGTACCACTACACTCCATCCTGGGTAAACAGAGTAAGACCTAGCAAAAAAAAAAAAACGGGGGGTGGAGCTTGGCGCCTGTAGTACAGTGGTTACAGCACCAGCCATATACACCAAAGCTGGAGGGTTTGAGCCCAGCCTGGGCCAGCTAAAAAACAATGACAACTGCAACAAAAAATAGCTGAGAGTCATGGTAGGCACCTGTAGTCCCAGCTACTTTGGAGGCTGAGGCAAGAGAATCACTTACGCCCAAGAATTTGAGGTTGCTGTGAGCTGTGACGCCACAGCACCCTACCTAGGGTGACATAGTGAGACGCTGTCTCAAAAAACAAAAAAAATGTATATCGTCTCTTATTAAGGTCATTATTTAATTTGATAGAACAAAAGTAAACTTATATATTAAAAATTTGTTTTGTAAGCATTCCAAATTGTATATAAGATCAGCACATTGTACCCCATAAATCCATGAATGATCTACCTCTTTATGATTTAATAAAAAATAAAAACAAATTGTTACTTACAGGTTTTACCCAGAACAAAAGCTACATATAAAAATGCGTTAAACTTACTAGGCACAATTGTTTTAATTTTTTCCCCTCCTTTGCCAAATCCATATGCCTAATTTCAAATTAATGAAATGTTAAATAATAAAATCCTTTAAAACTAAAATTACTGAAGAGTTACATCCTGTTTAATTACATAGCATTTTCCTTAATAAATCACATTTGTGATATGCTACAAACAACTCCTTTGTTTTAACGTTTTCCATGACAACTGCCTTTAACAAGATCCCCAGATACCATCTAAACATAACCAGCTTTAGCAAAAACAATGAACCTCAGTTTCTGGAAATTTTCTAGCACAAACAAGATCAGAAAAGTTTTTCTTTCCATGCTATCTTTTCTCACATTTATGATTAATACAGCTAACTGATGAAATTTAGCTAAATATACCAAGTCCCAATTACAAAAGCCAAGAAATATCATATGAGTATAATGAAGGTCAAATAACATCAGTATACAGAGATGTATAGTCCTACTATATTTTTTTAATTCTGACTATAATGCCTTAATATAGAACAGTGGTTCTCAACCTTCCTAGTGCCGTGGCCCTTTATTACCGTTCCTTTGGGTCGTACCCTACAGGTTGAGAACCACTGATATAGAACCTTTAGATAATGTGACTATCTTATGTCTTATATATAACAATGAATAAAAAGCAGAATGATTAATTTTAATCAAGCCAAAAATGATAGCTATGATAATTTTTTAAAGCATACCTCTGTAAGTCGAACTATCATGGCTTTTATTTTCACTTAGGATCCGGCATAAATGCAAACTAGAATAAAACAGAAATAATCAGTATCAATTTCCAATTCTAACACTATATAACTCTTATAGAGTAAATTATTTCAACTAAAAAATATGTAAATGTATCCAATATGTTTCAATGTGTTAGTTATAATGACAGAACAAACCTAAATACCCTAATTGGTCAGAACTAGAGAACGCTAGTGAATCAACGTTATTACTCTGTAAACTGAGAAGTAAATGTTTTTTAATCAAGCATTTATTTTGCCTTTCATATACAAAGTATGCCAGTTAGTAACTCAATAGGAGATAAGAAATTTCTCTGTATTGGTCCATTTTAGTTAACAAAGAATGAAAATATTAGAACATCACCATTTTAAGATTCCTAATAAATTTAAGAATCTAGGCAGCTATCAACTGTTGTTCACGTCATAAGGGGCCTCCAAATTGATGAAAGAGCACACTGCCCACCTATGAAATTGTCTTTAAAAATAATGCATGTACCAAAATCTGATTAAGCCATCTATATCCAGCTACCAATTTACAGGAAATAAAGACTGAGGAACATATTAAGTGATACCATGGGGACATACCAAAATTCAAACTATGGGAAACCACTAGACAGTGACCCAGTCTCTTTCACAAATAAATTGCTAGGAAAAAATAAGAGATGGTAGAGAATCCTCAGATTAAATAAAAGAGCTTAAGAGACATCTTAGGTACAACATATAGCTCCTTATGTGGATCTTGTTTCAAACGACTACTTTAAAATTTAACATTCAAGGCTCAGCACCTGTGGCTCAACGGGCTAAGGCGCCAGCCATGTACATCTGAGCTGGCGGGTTCAAATCCAGCCCGGGCCCACCAAACGACAATGACAGCTGCAACCAAAAAATGGCCGGGCGTTGTGGTGGGCTCCTGTAGTCCCAGCTACTTGGGAGGCAGAGGCAGGAGACTCGCTTGAGCCCAGGAATTGGAGGTTGCTCTGAGCTGTGATGCCATGACTCTCTACCCAGGGTGACAGCTTGAGGCTCTGTCTCAAAAAAAAAAAATTAACATTCAAAGGCAGGGCACAGTGGCACATGCCTGTAATCCTAGCACTCTGGGAGGCTGAGGCCAGTGGATTGCTTGAGCTCAAGAGTTCCAGCCTAGCCTAAGCTGAATCAATACCACATCTCTTAAAAAAAAAAAAAAAAAAAAAGCCAGGCATTGTGGTGAGTACCTTCAGCCCCAGCTACTTGGGAGGCTGAGACAAGAAAATTAGTTGAGCCCAAGAGTTTGAGGTTGCTGTGAGCTATGACACCATAGCACTCTATACCATGGGTGACAAAATGAGACTCTGTCTTGAATGAATATAGACAGATAGATAGATAGAAATCTAACATTCATTATCAGGCATGGTGGCTCACATCTTGTAGGCCCAGATATTCAGGAGGCTAAATCAAGAGGATCACCTGAGACCAGGAGTCTAAGGTTGTGGTACATGACGACAGCCTGTGAATAGCTACTGCACTCCAGTCTGGGCAACACAGTAAGACCCTCATCATTAAAATTTTTAATGTTAAAAAATTGGGCAGCCCCTGTGGCTCAGCGAGTAGGGCACCAGCCCCATATACCGAAGGTGGGAGGATCAAGCCTGGCCTCGCAGAACTGCAAACAAACAAGCAAACAAAATAGCCGGGCATTGTGGCGGGTGCCTGTAGTCCCAGCTACTCAGGAGGCTGAGGCAAGAGAATCGCCTAAGCCCAAGAGCTGGAGGTTGCTGTGTGAGCAGTGTGACACCACAGCACTCTACCGAGCATGATAAAATGAGACTCTATCTCTACAAAAATAAAAAATAAAATAAAATAAAATAAAAATAAAACATTTGTGGGCGGTGCCTGCGGCTCAAAGAAGTAAGGCAATGGCCCCATACGCCAGAGGTGGCAGGTTCAAACCCATCCCCAGACAAAAACTGCAAAAAAAAAAAATAATAATAATAATAATAAAACATTTGAAAGATATTAGAAATATTTTTAAAGGGGTCTTTTTCTTTGAAAGATAGACGTTTAAATATTTCCACATAAAATGCTATCTGCTTCAAAATAATACAAAAGATGAGAAAATGGGTAGATTTCTAGATGAAGTAAGATTGCCCAGGAGTTAATAGTTGAAGCTGTATAAAGATTTCATTAGGGGCTATTAATATTATTCTGCTTCCTTATCTAAGATTTTTTCCAATAATAAACTTTAAAAACAAAAATGCATGTGACTATTTATTAGATTAATTTATATACAATAATGAAAAAAAGATATATAGGATATACCTAACTAAAATTCCAAAAAGAAATTAGGTTAAAAGCAATATTAGAAGAAATAATAGCCAAGAATCCAGTTCTCTAGAATTGAAGCAAAATCTTTATCTAAGCATATCATAGCTGAGCTATAGAAAACCAAAGACAAAAATTGCACAAAACCTTGAAAAAGGGAAGATTATCTTTATAGGCCAATTACATGACTTCTCAAGAAAACCATTAAACACTAGAGACAACCGAAAGATACAAAGTATCTGCCAAGCTAAAATTCTATACCCAAAAAAAAAATAGTTCCACTAAAGGCAAAATAAAGACTGGACTTCAGATTAACAAAAACTGAGTTTACATACTAAAAGAAATGCTTAAGGACCTTCTTTAGGCAGAATAACAATGATTCCAGATAAAATCTTAGATTTGTAGCAAGAAATGATGAGGAAAAAAGTGATAAATATATGCATATTTCAAAATAAATGAATAATCACTAGAGACAGGCGTTCCAGACCATCCTGAGCAGTATATATAGCACAACCACATATCTATGAAAAATAGAAAAATTAGCCAGGTGTGGTACGACATGTCTCCCAGATACTTAGGCGGCTGAAGCAGGAGGATCGCTTGACCCCAGGAATTTGAGGTTGTAAAGAGCTATAACTTCACTGCACTCTAGCACATGAGACAGAGTGAGGCCTAGTCTCAAAAAAAAAGCATGTATGTGTATAGTGTGTGTCTATACAGAGAGAGATAGATACATGTATATGTATTTATATACAGAGAAATAAGACAAAAATATTAAAATACATCAAGATTAGGCTCGGCACCTATGGCTCAACGGGCTAAGGCACCAGCCAAGTACACCTGAGCTGGCAGGTTCGAATCCAGCCCGGGCCCGCCAAACAACAATGACAGCTACAACCAAAAAATGGCCAGGCGTTGGAGCGGACGCCTGTAGTCCCAGCCTCTTGGGAGGCGGAGGCAAGAGACTCGCTTGATCCCAGGAATTGAAGGTTGCTGTGAGCTGTGATGTCACAGCACTCTAACCAGGGTGACAGCTTGAGGCTCTGTCTCAAAAAAAAAAAAAAATATGAACTATTGGTTCGGTGCTTGTACCTTAGCAGCTAGAGCACTAGCCACATACACCAGAGCTGGTGGGCTCGAATCCTGCCCGGGCCTGCAAAACAACAATGACAACACAAC
>CAUYON010143858.1:0-18328 GCA_963573935.1 Arctocebus calabarensis
CAGCATGGTATTGGCACAAAAATAGAGACCTAGACATCTGGAACCGAAAAGAAAACCAGGAGATGGAACTACTGTCTTATTTTTTATCATCTGTTTTTCCTATTTCTTTATGACTCAGAGACATTCTCCTGATGACCAGTGCAAGTCTGATTTGTCTGCTCATTTACTATAATCTATTTTCTCCAGAAATGCAGTATCTAAAACACAAACATGCATGACCAAGTAACTTGGAAAAGATTCCCACGAAGCAAGGATTCCTGTACAATACTTACCATTAAGGTATTTAGAAATTAGAGTAACAATTAGACTAGAATTACTCTAATTATTTTATATATAGTAATTCCAATATTAAAACGAGTATAACAAAGTAACAATTAGAATTAAAATTAGAATAGCTAGGGAGAAAAAAGGGGAAGAGGAGGGAAGGCAAGGGGAGAGGCAAGGTCAGGGGAGAAAGAGAGTGAGGAGAGGGAAAAGATGAAGGGAGAGCTCGAAAGGGAGGAGGAGAGGGCTTCAGCACAGGCTCGGAGGGGCCTACCTGAGTTAGGTTCTGCCTCCACCAAGGGTAACTCTGAGACCTGGCAAGCTCCCTCACCCATCCCTGCCTATTTTCTGATTTGTGAAGTAGAGGGACTTGTTAACAGGGTTAATACATGTAAACTGCCTGGAACAGACCTTGGTAAATAGTGCACAAAAATGTCAGTTATGAAGGGAATCTGACCTTCTCTTCTAGTGGCATGACAAGGATGCCTCCAACTTTGAGCAGACTCTTCATGTATTCCTCATGCTCTTTCTGCACACCAGCCCCACAGTACACTCGATCATACTGAGAACAATCTGGAGAAATCTCCAGGCAATTGCCAATAACAAAGGAAGGCTCACAGAAGTCAAACCTGGAAGTAAAAAATGTTTTCTGTAATGTAAGGAATCACACTGCAACTGTGTGCAATCACACACAGTAAATCTTTGCTATCCACAGGTTACATGTTAACTATAAAATCCTATAGCAATGTAATGCAATTTACAGAGCGAGGAGCTGGAAGCCACCCTTCCAGAAAGAATTACACTATATAAATAGAACCCAAGAAATTTCAAACAAAATAGTACAGAAGTGAATATCACAAACATGAACCAAACTTAAGACAACCTCCAATCATCGTCTTTACTGTTTTCATCTTATTTGAGATCTACTATACAATAAAATAAGGAAAATGCATTCAGATTTTCTAAAAATTTTAATCCCTAAAGTAAGAATTTTAATGTCTTATTTTAAAATGGCAAGAGCTCGGAGCAGCGCCTGTGGCTCAAAGGAGTAGGGCGCCAGTCCCATATGCCAGAGGTCACGGGTTCAAACCCAGCCCCTGCCAAAAACTCCAAAAAAAAAAAGCTGGGCATTGTGGCAAGCACCTGTAGTCTCAGCTACTCCGGAGGCTGAGGTAAGAGAATTGCTTAAACCCAGGAGTTTGAGGTTGCTGTGAGCTGTGACACCACGGCACTCTTATCGAGGGTGACAAAAGGAGACTCTGTCTCAAAAAAAAAAAATGGCAAGAGCTCATCATATATACTGTTTAGAGACAAATGTAATTAACCAGATTTTAGAAACAATCAGGTAATAAAAGTTTGTCTACATTGGAAGTATGAAAATTCAGCAAAACATTTTGTTTTCTGGGCCTATTATATTCACAAGAAATTGCCTTTATGTAAGTATATCATGATCACAAAAACCTAAAATCATTAAAAACACAAAATATTTTTTGAAAATTAGAACAGAAATATAAGATCACCCTACCGAAGTTGAATCACAGTTGAGGGCATGTGAGCATTAATACAATGATTTCTTCCTACCTGATCAAAACTCAGTTACAATTAATTCACACCCTCTGACCCAATGGACATAATTTGATCTTACTTGTCAAAGCTTTCGCTTGTTCTGATGAAAAAATCCAGTTTCTGCTTTGCGTACTCTATCACATCTGAATGAAGTTCCACCCCATGGTTTACACCAAAAGGACCTATAGGTTTGAGAATAAGAAAACTTTTACAACTTGGCTACAAATCTTACTCATTTGTTTATTTTTATTCTATCAATCACAACACATCTGATTTAGCAAGTATAACTACAGAAGTCTCATCCTGTTATCCCTGGCCACCACACCTTCAATAACTTGTTTTGATGTCTCTGCTCTCAAACTTTTAAACAATCATTTGAAAAGACAAAAAAGCCAAGAGTTCAGGTTCTTATTAATACTAATGAATTAAGAAAGAAACATGTATTTGTAAATGAAACTACCACAGATCTCACCTGTTTATCCAGAGGTAGGCAAGTATTTAAGATGGTTTTGTTTTCCCTGAAACATCTCCCAAAATACTCAGATGTGGCATTTTAATAATTCATACAAAATGGGTTTTAATCATCATTAAAATAAAATTATGATTCTAAGTCACAATGAAACATTTTTTATATCAAAGGAAATTTATCAGTAATTTGAAACAAAACTGTAAGAAATGTTAGTAGCTCATGAAAGTGCCCCCTCCACACAAAGCTGCCTCTCGGTTAAATGTAGGTGAGCAGAACACATGCTACTGACACTAAGCTTGGATCAGTGTTTTTCAACTTCTTTTACCTCATGGCACACTTGAAACTATAGTTAACCTTCCATGACATACTTGAATTATGTTGATTAAAAAAAAGATTATATCTTATAGATTTATTAACACAAACAAAACACACCACCAAAGCAAAAAA
This sequence comes from Arctocebus calabarensis, assembly GCA_963573935.1. Taxonomy (NCBI): domain Eukaryota; kingdom Metazoa; phylum Chordata; class Mammalia; order Primates; family Lorisidae; genus Arctocebus; species Arctocebus calabarensis. Next base: position 2,747 of record CAUYON010143858.1, read on the forward strand.
AATTTATAATTTATAATAAAAAGGTTATAATTAAAATGCCTTAAAACCTTATATACATTTATTTTCTGTTTATTATAATTTAACATTTAATGAGCTATCTCAGCTTAACGTTTTTTAGAATATCTTCTTTGCAAAGTCAAATTTTGGACAAGAATACTCTTTAATCTTCTTCCAAGGAGCCATGATCCAGTTTTACTTTTAATATTATTTACTTTAATATTATTCATTACGGAAAAGCTCATTTCACACCAATACAACATTGAGAACAGAAGAAATGTTTCTATTGCTTTTTTGTAATATTTGGAAATTCACTCTTGAGAGGTAACCAAAAGGTTGTATTATCTGTTGCCGAACATTTTAATTATAATCCTCTGTCATCTCTTATTTGTTAACTCTTCTTCCTCTGTAATTTTTTTTCTTTTTTTTAGAGACAGAGACTCAGAGTCTCACTTTGTCGCCCTCAGTAGAGTGCCATGGCATCATAGCTCACAGAAAATTCAAATTCTTGGGCTCAAGGGAATCTCTTGCCTCAGCCTCCCAAGTAGCTGGGACTATTGGCATCCACCATAACACCAGGCTTTTTTTTTTTTTTTTAAGAGACAAAGTCTCACTTTATCACCCACAGTAGAGTACTGTAACATCACAGCTCACAGCAACCTCCAGTTCTTGGCCTTAGGCGATTCTCTTGCCTCAGCCTCCCAAGTAGCTGGGACTACAGGAGCCCGCCACAACGCCCCGCTATTTTTTGTTGTTGTTGTAGTTTGGCTGGGGCCAGGTCTGAATCCACCACCCTCAGTATATGGGGCTGGTGCCCCACTAAACTGAGCCACAGGTGCCATCCACACCAGGCTATTTTTACATACAGGGTCTCACTCCGGCCATGCTGGTCTTGAACTCCTGAGCTCAGGCAATCCACCCACCTTGGCCTCTCAGAGTGCTGAGATTAAAGTGTGAGCCACTGTGCCAGCCTCGTCTGTAATACTTAAATTTCCTAACGTACGTGCACTTAAAACAAAGGGATTTCCCACACAGTCCAGAGATTTTATGTCAAGTGTAGGTACAGGAAAGTATTTTCAAAATTTGTATACAATCAATCTAAAGTTTGTAAAATTTGTTCAATAAGATTTTATCCAGTTTACTTTTCACTACTTCAAACATTTCTATTGCATTTTCTCTTTTAATCCTTTCCTTTCAGAGCAATAATTTTCTCTGAAAGCATTAACTTTATCTGTAGATGTGACAATATTTTCATGATTTCCCTGCATACTCTTAAGAAGTAAGAGTAAAATAAATCTACAAGAAATGCAACTTTATTACACCAAGTCTTGTCACAAAGTAAATCACCTAGTCTTTGGAACACTGCATTTTTTAAAAGGTTCATACTACTTCTTTAATAAAATCTGGACAGAACTCTTCCTCAAGGTAACCATCTGACTTCTGTAGGCTGTCAGAGCTGCGTATGAACAGCATCCATTGAAGAATATAATTCTGCAAATAATCTTGATTGCAATGGCCTGCTTTCATATAATTCATCATTTTAATGGTGAAGTTTATTTAACTGTCTAAGACCTTTTGCAATTCAGGCACTAATGATTTTGATGCTAGCACTTTTCTGTGTAGAAAACACAGAGTAAAAATAACTTTTGGATTCTTTCTTTGTGCAAGTGTAACAAATCCTTTTACACCTCCAGACACAGATGGGGCTCCATCCCTATAAATACTTATGTAGGAATCCAAAGACAAGTTGGAATGCTTAAATCAAACTAATATAACATCACCTCACTTATCTTTGTGGTAAGACGTTTACAATATACTTAGTTGTTTTGAAATATACCTTTGCATTATGTACAACACACATGAGATCCTGCCAAATAGTTCCTCCACTCGCCCTCCCCCCTCTTTCTGAACTATCTTTGTGTTTTATCATTTGTATGAATGTGTGTTTATATATTGGTTTCATAATAGTAGAGTACACTGGATACTTTTTTTTTTTTCTATTCCTGAGATACCTTACTCAGAAGAATATGTTCCAGCTCCATCCAGGCAAACATAAAAGAGGTAAAGTCTCCGTATTTTTATGACTTCCACGGTATGCATCTACCACTATTTATTTATTCATTCGTGGGCTGATGGACATTTAGGCTGCTTGCACGACTTGGCTATTGTGAACTGGGCTGCAATAAACATTCTGGTGCAAGTGTCTTTGTTGTAAAATGATTTTTGTTCGTCTGGGTAGATACCTAGTAATGGTTTCGCAGGATCAAATGGTAGGTCATAAATGTCTCTTTAATTTGTTTAGGAACCACAGCAGCATTTGCTAATCTTTTCACACAAATTATGCATGTGAGATGTGGTGGATTACCTTTAACTACATATGAAACTGAATGGTAAACAATCTTCATTATATTGATGACTGTTTTTAATTCAGTTGCCGATGTACTGGATGAAGCAATATTTGGCACACTACTGTCATCTTCTAATTTTTGTTTCTTTATTAAAAACATGTCCATTTTAATTGAACACTATGTAATAAAAATTAAAAATGACAAATAAAAATAATTAAATAAACAACTCATACTTTTTTTCAAAGAAATACAGGTATTAAACACACATGTGCAATTTTCAAAACTCGGATTTTCAAAATAATTGTGTCCAATTACTTAACCATTTCAAATCTAGACAGCACTGTATGAAGCATTCTGAACTACGCCTCCTTACTATTTTAGGTACAGTGAGGAACTGCTAAGTCGTAAGGCTTCGTTCACTTCACTGATATTTCAACATGTATCAGTGTTTATCAGCAAATCTTTATCAAATCACACCATCTATGGACATATCATGAAACCTTATTTTTCAAGACTACACACCACCTACTTTTAAAATAAGCCAGTATTTATTATAACAATGATATACTCATATAGTCAATTTAAAGAGGTTTTAATTTTGATACATATATATCCTATGCCTTGATTTTCTTTTGAAAATAATTTAATTAATGATATTTAAAAATCTTCCTTTGGCTCAGTGCCTGTGGCTCAACGGGCTAAGGCGCCAGCCATGTACACCTGAGCTGGCAGGTTCGAATCCAGCCCGGCACACCAAACAACAATGACGGCTGCAACCAAAAAATGGCCAGGCATTGTGGTGGGCGCCTGTAGTCCCAGCTACTTGGGAGGCGGAGGCAGGAGACTTCCTTGAACCCAGGAATTGGAGGTTGCTGTGAACTGTGATGCCACAGCACTCTACCCAGGGTGACAGCTTGAGGATCTGTCTCAAAAAAAAAAAAAAAATCTTCCTTTGACGGCACACCAGTTGAAAAATCACTGGCCTAGATGAAGCTCCATGTTGTGGGAATCCACTTTCATGAAGGTATCAACCAAGCAAAACTCATCAGTGCTAATGAAGGGTAAAACAGCAGTTACCTTTCTGAAAAGAGGAAGGGGCACAGAGCCTTCTGGCATATTGATGCTATTCCGAGTCCTGTTCTGGGTGGTGATTATAGGGAGGCAGATGCATGTGTGAAAACTCATGCTTCACACTTCCCATTTGTTCATTTACTATAGCTATGTTGTCCCTCAACCTTTAAAACTCTGCATGTGAAAATCAGCAGAGCATGACTACTTAGTAGACAAACATATACAGTACTAATGTAGCACTCAGCCCTGCAATCCCACAGAAATACTGGTAAGCAGGCAGGACTCGTAGCTCAGTGGGTAGGGCGCTGGTCACATACACCAAGGCTGGCGGGTTCGAACCTGGCCTAGGCCCACTAAACAACAATAACTGTAACAACAACAACCAAAAAAAAAAAAAAAACAGCTGGGCGCTGAGGCAGACACCCAGCTACTTGGGAGGCTGAGGGAAGAAAATCGCTTAAGCTCAAGAATTGGAGGTTGCTGTGAGCTATGATGCCACAGCACTCTACCCAGGGCAACGGCTTGAGACTCTGTCCCAAAAATAAAGAAGAAAGAAAGAAATACTGGCAAAGAGGCAATCTTCTGTGTGACTCGCACTTTCACATGTTACTACCTGGTATACCTGGGTCACATGCCAGGGATTTCCTGGCCCCCATTTGGACAACTGTATTTGGACAAGCTGCTATTTTCTCCCAACATCTTTCATACATAGAGCTGCCACTAAAACATTCCTTCATTAAAGACATCCTACTTGAGTCATATTTTCACTATTTACAACATCAAATCCTAAGTTATTCCAAACTTCAAGACCACCTGACAATTCCCTGGTTTCAATTCCCATCACTCCAGAATGGGAGCACTGTGCCAGAGACCAAGAAAAGCTGCTTGTTTGTTTTTATCTATTCATCGTATTTTCATTAACCCCTTACTTTCTCTATCATCAGATACTTATTATGCAGTTAACTCTAATAACAGATTTGGGACATGGTTCCTATTCCTAAGAAGCTTAACACCAAATAGTAATAACATACCCCTCCACCCACCCCCTCAATAAAAAGATGCCAGGCAGAGCTGTCAGGAAGGCCGCACTCAGGATATAGCGCCATGACATGAAGCTGAAGCTGACCCAGAGACCCCCTGGCAGAGCAGCTCCTGTTACACAGCACTTTCAGGCAGCATATTAGTGAGTCATCAGCTCTTAAGTAGCTGCTTTACCCTCTCCTGACAAATGAAAAACAAAGGGAAGGACAGTCCTGAGCAAAGAGGAGGGAAGCCAACAGCCAAAGCACCACGTGGCTGACCTACAGGTTGTTCAGACTAGGTGAGGGGACACAGAAAGGATCTTTGCATCAGATGAAAGACTTCAGACTTCACAGTTGTAGGCCCCAGGAGGCCAGTGAGGTTTTACTCTGGAATGACTTGCACAAGTGGCACTAAAGCTGAATGGGCTGAAGCATCTACACACAAATCACTGACCAGCCAGATGAGCATCCTGACAGCAAACCCTCAAGTCACTTCCTTCAAATACATCAAAGTACCATGTTACAAGGACTACTGTTTCTCTTCAGACCTCTCCTACCCTAACATCCAGCAACATTCCCAGTAGACTAGGGGACTTAGAAAGGAGAAGCTACAATGTCAAACTGTGAGCCCTTTCTTTGTAACTGGGGTGTCAGGTGCAGCAAGCTACTTCACGCTTGCCTTAAGTCATCTGTTTCCAAGAATTTTGGTTCTTTTCTATAACATTTCTAATCTAGTGAGTTTAATGACCTATTTCCACAAAAAAACTGCCATCTTAGTGGTAGCTCCTCTGATTTTTCTGCTACAGTGGAGAAAACCACAATTCCCAAATTCAAAAATTATAATCTAGGCACTATGCTCTCTTTTTGAAGCATGGAAACCACAACCGTCTCAATCCAAGATAAATTAAGGTCAAAAAGCATTTAGCTTAAAAATAAAAGCCTGCACATTAAAAAATTTGAAGGTAGCAATCTATAGCCTAAAGCAAAATGATCAGTCTCAAAACTTTACCAAATTTCAAAGTGTATAAACTTATAAAGACATCAAAATTTTAATTCCATATTCACAAAATCAATTGTTACTATTAGAATTTTCTAATGTGGTCGTAACAACTACAAAAAAACCCAATGCTATTATGTACAAGCCAAAGCATTTTTATATGACAAGCCATTACAACCTGAAGTTTCAACATTCAGAATTTTACACTAACTTGATATCATCATCAAAACATCAAGATGCTTAAGCCAAAAACTGCATAGACAAACATTCTCTTTTTTCTTTGCCCCAGGCTTGAGGGCAGTGGCACTGTCGTAGCTCATTCCAACCTCAAACTCTTGATTCAAGTGATCTTCCTATTTCAGTTTCACAAGTAGCTAGGTCCACAAGAGCACCACACCCAGCTAATTTTTTTTTTTTTTTTTTTTTTTTGGTAGAGATGGGGGTCTTGCTGTATGGCTCCACCTCCTCTCAAACGCCTGACCTCGAGCAATCCACTCATGTCAGCCTTCCAAAGTACTAGGATTATAGGCTTAAGTCACTGTACCCCAGCGTAGAGACATTCTTGATGTTTCTTTCACAACCACAGCCAGTCCATCAACATATCCTGTCAGTTCCAACATCAAAAAACACAGACTCCAGCCTCCACACACCAGCTTCATCCAGTGCCTCTCACGCACCTTGCCATGGCCTTCTGGCCTTGCTTCCTCTTTGGAACAATCTTTTACAGCATACATCAGCTCCTCTTGCTCCTCTAGTAAAACCATTCCACCTCACTCAGACTAAAAACAGATAATCTTTCCCTGAATGTTGCATTTTCACAAAGTGAGACTGCTACTATTGTTATTAATATTAAAAATAACTGGGCCGGGCACAGTGGCTCACACTCCTAATCCCAGCACTCTGGGAGGTTAAGGCAGTTGGACTGCTTGAGCTCAGGAGTTTGACATCAGCCTGATCAAGAGCAAGACCCCATCTCTAAAAAATCTAGCCCAGGCATAGTGGTGGGCAACTATAGTCCCAGCTACTGGGGAGGCTAAGGCAAGAGGATCACGTGAGCCCAAGTTTGAGGCTGCTGTGAGCTATGACACCAGGGGACTCTACCAGGGTGACAAAGTGAGACTCTATCTCAAAATAAATAAATAAATACTTCAAAATAACTGCACTCTTTCGTATATTCTCATAACTTATTTGTCTAGAGAAGTGAGCTAAATGCCTTCAAATAAACTAAACTGTGATGGCCGTGCATGGTGTCTCACACCCACAACCCTTATCCTCCGGGAGGCTGAAGTGGGAAGATCAGCCGAGGGAACAGCAAGTTCAAGAACAGCCTGAGCAACAGCAAAGCCCCCTCTCTACAAAAAATAGGAAATTTAGCTGCGTGGGATGGTGGTACCTATAGTCCCAGCTACTTGGGAGGCTGAGGCAAGAGGATCGCTTCAGCCCAGGAGTTTGAAGTTGCTGCAAGCTAGCCTAGACAACAGAGCAAGACCTTGGGAAGTCCCTTCAACCCATGACATTTATTTAAAAATTAACAATTTATAGGGTGGTGCCTGTGGCTCAAAGGAGTAGGGCACTGGCCCCATACACTGGAGGTGCCGGATTCGAACCTGGCTCTGGCCAAAAACTGCAAAAAATAAATAAATAAATAAAACAATGTATAGGTATAAAAACAATTTTAGTATTAAAACAGCAGAACAAACAAAAACTGTTTTGGAAAACTTTAACTTTCATAGGACTGTAAAGCTGAGAGAGGAAATAACAATGAAGACTTATTCAGCTAAATCAAGAAATCACAGTGAGGTTAAGATTTACACAACATGGTCCTCCACTGTCCAGAGCTAGTGGGACAAAGAACAGCCTGTGGCAGTACAAGTGGGAAGAGATTGGGAACGAGACATTGGGTACCTCAACGGAGCTTAGGACCCGTGATGGGCATACAAGCTTCCTCCATCATCCCTATGCCCAACACCCAGGGGCACCCAGTGTCGACACCAGTAACTGCTAGAAGTGTCCACCAGGGCTAGCCACCACAGCTGTACTTTCTGTGGAGGAGGTGCCTCCTGCCCTGGGACAGACAAGCTTTCATACTCTCTTCCCAGACCTACCTAGAATGAGGCCCACCATGGAGCTGAGATAGCCAGTGCCACTGCCCAAGTTCAGAAATGAGAGTCCAGGCTGCAGGTCCAGGGCTTCCATCACCTCTGAGTAGATGCATGGGGCCGAAAGATGAATGTTTCCATGCTTCCACGCCAAATCTTTATAAGCATTTTCTTTAAATTCTTCAAGATAATAATCTGCACGATCAATGGCTCGGAAAGCCTGCTCCACCAGCTCAGTGCGGATATACTGTGCTTCTTTCAAATTGTCAATCAGCTCATCATTGTCTTCACCAGCACTCACAGCACCACCCATGTTCAAGACTACACTCGGGCAATACTACAATTAAACAAAGAGCCATTTACATTAAAGGTATGAGCAGAACAATAACAGTTTTAAACAGTATCAAACTCTGAATTTGGAGAATAATACAGATGGAATACCTTTTGTCAATATCTATCTACCTCAGCCCCAGAGATACCAGATTTAGAAGAAGGAAAAAAAAAATCCCAGTTCTATTAGAAATTCAATATTTTTTTAGTATTCAACAATACTAAAAAATTCAGTATATGAACTTCAAATTTAAGTGGTGTCCTATATTTTATCTGGAACTCTACACCCTCAACATATACATATATACCCACCCAAGTCAAGCAATTCATTCAATATGTTGATTTGGATACTCTTGACAGCTAAATTTTAGACAAAAAAAAAAAAAAAAAAACAAAGTCACTAAAATTCTCTCCCCAAATAGAACATATTGTGACAAAACAAAATCTGTTTCAAGCTTCAGAGTAGGAGGGGCTGCTACCAGACCTTCCTGGGCCTCTTCTGAAGTATATGCTACATAGTCTTTCCCGCTCTTAAAAAAAAAGTACTTTTCTTACTTTCTCCCACACTGCCTTCAAGAAGAAAACGGACAGCATGTGCCCTCTGAACCCAACTATTAACATACAATTACCTTCCTCTAATTCATAGGAAAATGGTCTTTCATCTGGAGAAGTCTTACTTTCCCTAAAACTATAAAAAATCCTTTCTGATTTTATACTTACCCCATGTAATTTTTTCAAAATAATAGCTTCACTTCACCTAAGACGGTAATGCTTTATAAAATATCTGATATAAAGTGTTAAAGGAAAAAAGACACCCAAGACAACCTTCCAAACAACCCACTATAATATTATCACTAAAAAAGATTATACTGGTCCGGCACCCATAGTAAAGTGGTTACAGTGCCAGCCACATACACCAAGTCTGGCTGGTTCAGACTTAGCCCAGGGCAGCTAAACAACAACGAGAACTGCAACCAAAAAATAGCCAGGCGTTATGGCAGGCGCCTATAGTCCCAGCTACTTGGGAGGCTGAGGCAAAAGAATCACATAAGCCAAGAGTTTGAGGTTGCTGTGAGCTGTGACGCCACTGCACTCTACCAAGGGCGACATAGTGAGACTGTCTCAAAAAATAAATAAATGCATACATAAATATAAAAAGGTTATACTTGCTTTTCTCTTCCACAATTCTCCAGATTTCTAACAGCGAAATTAGGATCACAAATAAACACTGAGGAGAAAGATTACACACACATACACCCATGCACGCTACTGGCAATAGTAATGGGAGAGGCTTTCCCAAGAATGAAAATTAAACAATCACATGGATCAATAATGAGTTTCTTTCAACAGGTGGACAAGTGAAGGGTATGGCTTAACCCAAATTCTCTTCCATTTTATAGTCAATATTCACAGTCAAGATTTTAGAGCTGAATATTAAATTTTTTAAATCATTAGAGTGGTCCAATTATTAAATTTTCACAGCCTTTTAAAGTTGTTTCAGAGCCAACTCAGATGGATGGAATTAAGTCCTAATGAGGTCAAGTTTAATCTTAGATATTAACCACTTACTTCTGAAACTACAACCCTAGCCTAGATCAGTCCACTTAAAATTTGGGTCACTGGTTAAAAGATGAGTCATATGTTTGCAAGCTCAAGGGTCTACTGACAAGACTTAGAAATCCTGACTCCTACTCAGTGCTGGGTGAGGAAAGCTACCTGTTCACACAGAAGCCTATATATAAAGCTCTACTGTTCTATCTCGGTACTATCATTTTATTTTTAGAAGATGACCTCAAACTACATATTGGGTATGTTCCATTTTCTACTAAGTACCTACCACTTATTTTAAACATCTCCTTAATCTGAAAGTTTATATCATATCAAAAAGAAAGCTTTTTAGTAAAAATAGCTGCCAACTTTTTACAGGTACCACTTACCAGCCACAATCTCATTTAAACTTTACAATATTATGAGGCAAACTGAGGTGGGCAATTAATTTGCTCGTGACTACATAGCTAGCTGATGAGGAGGGGGCTGGATTTAGATACAGCTTTTAAAATTTTTCAAAAAGCAACATTTTTTACCACATAAGCTCCTTTTGACTATGGAGTAAGCCTATCTATTGCCATTGGTAGGATGCATGAGAACATCTACAGAATCCAATGATTATTATCAGTCTTCCTGGTAATGTTACACTCTCTCACACCAGAAACCATCACTGCTTACAGTCAACCATGGATATGATCATTTATGATGTCACCAAAAATACCAACACAAACAGATACCTTTGCCAAAACATATAATAGCACTTTTACCTAGAATCTATTATACAATCCAGTCAAATCCAATTTTTCAAGTTGGTGGAGAATCATTTTTAGGATGCAACACTTGAGTATACTTTGCACTTTATTTTGTGCTGTAATCTCTGATGTAAAATTCACTACTCTATATTAACTGGCCACAGTCCAACAAAACAGCCTCATTGCTCTTTCCAATACTAACCGCCAGAGCACAGGAGACTCAGGGAGCAGCAGCAGGCATAGGAAGGTCTCAGAATTAACCACTGAGGCAGCTGTGATGATGGCTTTGTCACATGTCCAAACCTGGATGTCACTTCTTAAGGGGAATATGGACAAAATAATTTACGTGGAAAATGAGCTGGGGAAAAAGACCACAACTCAAAACCACACCTCCTTCAAGCAGAATGGTGGAAAAAACTGAGACTTCTCATTTTGAAAACAAAAACTCTCACAAGGAAACCAAAAGGACTTTCCCAAACACAATCGGTCCTAAGAGCGGTGCCTGTGGCTCAGTGAGTAGGGCGCTGGTCCCATATGCCAGAGGTGGCGGGTTCAAACCCAGCCCCGGCCAAAAACTCCAAACACAGTCAGTCCTAAACTTAAAATGGTTCAACTTACAACTCTTTTTCACGATGTGTTTATGCGGATGTAACCCCATCATAAGTCGAGGAGCAGCTGGAAGGACATCTACACTATTCATAGGCCTGACAGTAGTACGTGGTGAGTGGAGACGATGGCTGCTACATACACAGAAAAGCTTTCTAACAACCAGAATCGCAAACAATAAAATAAGCCCTTTTTCAAAACACCCCAGGCATGTCTCAGGGGAGTGATGAGCACAGGTGAGCCCAGGGGGTGAAGGCACTGAACTCAGACACTGAGTTCCATTAACTCTGAAGTCCCTGCACAGTTCCATATCCCCCAAGCACAGCCATCACAATTTGATTTGTTTCAAAGCACCTCAACTTCACTAGTTCTTGCAGGACATTCTATTACAGGCCCAGAATGGAGTTGTTTAGTCATCCCTCGTGAAAAGAAAAAAGAAAACCATCCCAGGCACACGACTAAGGAGGACAAGGGCAGGCATCTAACGGATTCGTTTCAGGTGCAACTCCGCGGCAGACATCCGCGCGGGAGGCACATCCCTCTCACAAGAACACAGGCTCAATCCCATTCAGGTCTCCTTCGTCCAACCACTAAAAAAGCCTTTTTCAAGCTCCTTAATTTAAGTCCCAGAACTCTCACCAATTCCTAGCACCTCAAAGGAGCGCGGCTGGGAAGAGGAGGAGGGAGATTAGGGGTGTGTGGAAACTTTGTAACAGACTGTCATCTCCTGAAAAGGCCAAAGGAGAATTCACTCTAAACCTTAACTCCTGACTCACATTAGAACTAACTGCAAACGCTTCCCACTTAGTCAAGGACGAGCCGCAAATCTGCGCTAAGAAAACCCTGGAACGTGAGCAACGGGCGCCGGGAGACCCCGCCCGGAAAGCTCAGCGCTCGGGGGCCGTACCCTGGGACCCGAGGGCGGGGACCTGGGGGGCGGGGGAGAGTCTAGGGCTCGGACGACCGAGAGGGATAGGGCCAAGGGGCGACACCACCCACCCGCCGCAGGCAGGGCCGAGGAGCAACGGTGTCTCTACCTACAGGCTCGGCCAGCCCGCGAGCTCGCGCCGCTTGCAGCTCCGGGAGCGCGTCCCTAGTTCGTCCGCAGCCGGGTGCGCCGCTCCGACCTCAGCTGCTGTAAACATCCGCCGCCGCGTCTGCGCCTGCGTGCACAACGGCCCAACTGCGCGTGCGCCCCAGGTCTGGCGCTTAAAGGGACAACGGCGCCTCCGGGTGGGCCCGACTCCGCCTGGCAGCCTTCCTGTGCGTAATGGCCTCCCCACTGTGGGGGGGGGGGGGGGGTCCCAGCCTTCGCGCGCGCGCGGTAGGCGCACAGCAAGGCTGGAGGGTAGAGGGGCTGTGCTGCCTCTCGGAAGTGACGCTTCGGCTGCCGCCTGACGTCTCTGCTCCGCCAGAAACTCACCCTGCCGGCATCTCGCGCGGGGTTTCCAACTGGGCTTTGGCCGCATTCAGGGGCTGGGCACGTCTGGTGCGCTGGGGCAGGGTCCTGGATCTCCTCCGCGTCCCTCCTGCTCCCGCGCTCCTACCCGGACGCTAGAGCTCCCGAAGGTCGCGCCTTTCACTCTGTCTGTGACCCCCGGCGGAGCTCGCTTCTCTGCTCTGTACACAGCCATGAATCCACTACCCTGCAGTCTCCCACCAACCTCGTGACCTTCACACGGGCTCTCAGCACCCTTCCTACCTGACAGCCTTTTGTTACCTGCTAAGCGTTTCCAACCACAGAGGCCCTGGCGAGTAAGGGGAAACCCCTCCTACATCCATCCCGTCCTGCCTCAGCTACCCTCCTCTCTCACTAGCCCCCCTCCCACTGCCTGGGCTAGGCCTCTGGTCCTCCTAAACACAATTGATCGTTCTGATCACATCCCTTGCTCCCTGCACATCAGCCCCTACCACCCTGAGCATTCGTCTTCGTAGAGTACTGTGCTAAGGGCCTACGCGGCCTATTTGTTACTACCTCCAAGGAGAAAAGCAGACCCTGATGACAGAAGCCAGTTTGGTGCTCACAGCGAGGCTATGTGTTTCTCCTGTAGGTCATAAACAATCTTGTAGAGAGAAGCACTATCATGATACAAGGAGACAAAATATGGCCATGTCATAATTACATGTAAGCCCAGACAAAAAAAAAAAACAAAAAAAAACAGATCACTGTGGCTTCCACGATGTCCCAGACATGCCCTTTCTTGACTAGTAGTAAAGACCTCTGCTCTGCCATCAGCCACAGCTGAGCCCTCCTCCACACTGGCCTACTCACCTATAGTATTTACTGAGATGCCCAGAGAACTACCCTCCAATTCCTGATGACATCAGATCTGTGAAAAAAAAAAAATCACCCAATCCTAGCCCACGTTCTTTAGTTAAAGTTTTTTCAACACCTCTTACTGAATCGCCCTACAGTTCCCCATTCACCCTCACTGCAACAAACAATAATTCATCTTATTCAACTGTAGGTGTGTTCCTGGTGACCTTTGGCTGGAGGACATTGACACCTTCATTTTACAGATGAGAAACTGAGGCTCTGAAAGGTTAGCTGGCTCCACCAAAGCTGCATAGCTTGTAGTAAGTACAGGAAGATAGGCTAGAATCCAACCGCTGCTCCTAAACTTCTTCCAGCCTCCTCCCCAGCCCAGCCACAGAGAGTTTTCTGGATATATCTTTGGTGTCCCCTGCACAGATATCTATCCCCTGGTATCTGTCTACTCATGGTTGGCTTATCTGGAGGAGGACTCTCCAGACTGAGGAATGATCATGCAAATACCTAAGGTAGGGGCACACTAGGGCACCTGGAGGTAGGTTATGTTAAGTAATAAGACTCCTTTTGGTGCAGGTAGCCCTTTTCTAAAAGTTCTGTTCTTTAATGTTGGGAAAATATACGTAAAATCAACCATTTTTAAGAATGCAGTTCCACAGCATTAAGTACATTCACATTGTTGTGCATCCATAACCATCACCTCCAGAATTTTTTTCATCATCCCTTAATGAAACTCTGGATCCATTTATGCTAAAAAATTCTTAGAAATTGAGGGGAACTTCCTCAACTTAATAAATAAAATCTACACAACTAATATAGGAGAGGGGAAACTGGGTACTTTATCCTTAAGATCAGGAATAAGGCAAGAATGACCCCTCTCACTACAACTGCTCATCTTTATACTATAAGTCCTAGCTGATACAATAAGACTAGAAAAGGCAAAATAAGGTATATAGATTTGGAAGGAAGAAATAAAACTGTCCTTGTTTACAAATGACAAGGTTAAATTTGTATACTGTCCCAAAAACTCTACAAAAAACTCTTAGGATCAATAAGTGATTACAGTAGGTACCCTTTATTTTGGAGAATGTGTACAAACTCCTATGGTATATATAAGGAAGTCTAAAACTATGGATCCTACCAAACCCTACATACACTATTTTTCCCTATACTATGATGAGGTTTAATTTACAAATTAAGCATGGTAAGATATTACCAACAACAATAATAAAATAGAACAATTATGACAATGCACTGTAATAAAAGTTATGTGAATGTGGTCCCGTTTTGAGCTACTAAATGACTAATGCACAGGTAGAGTATACAGTGTGGATACACTGGAAAAAGGGATGATTCATGTCCTGGGTGGTATAGAGCAGCATGGAATGAGATTTCATCACACTACTTAGAATGGCACACAATTTAAAACTTATGAATTGTTTACTTTGGGGATTTTTCCATTAAATACTTTTAGATCAGGATTGACTACAGATAACTGAAACCTTGGAAAGTGAAGCCATGGATTTGGGGGGGGGGACTGATATGTAAAGGTCACTTGCTTTTCTATATACCAGCAATGAATATTGGGGAATTTGAATTTAAAAACACAATGCTATATACAGTAGCACCAGAAAATGAAATGCTTAGGTATATTAGGTACTTTGGTAAATCTAACAAAACAAGTACAAGAGCTGTATGAGGAGGACTACAAAACTCCGATGAAAGAAATCAAAGGAGTTCTAAGTAAATAGACAGTGCAATTCTAATCAAAATCTCAGCAAGTTATTTTGTGGATATGAACAAACTTACTCTTTTTATGGCTCAGCACCTGTAGCACAATAGTTACGGCGCCAGCCACATACACCAAGGGTGACGGATTTGAACTCAGCCCGGGCCAGGTAATCAACTACAACAAAAAACAGCCAGGCATTGTAGTGGGCACCTGTAATCCCAGCTACTTGGGAGGCTGAGATAAGAGAATCGCTTAAGCCAAAGAGTTTGACGTTGCTGTGAGCTATGATACCACAGCACTCTTCTGAGGGCAACATAGTGAGATTCTGGCTCAAAAATAATAATACTGGCTTGGTGCCTGTGGCTCAACGGGCTAAGGTGCCAGCCATGTACACCTGAGCTGGCGGGTTCGAATCCAGCCTGGGCCCGCCAAACAACAATGACGGCTGAAACCAAAAAATAGCCGGGCGTTGTGGCGGGCGCCTGTGGTCCCAGCTGCTTGGGAGGTGGAGGCAGGAGACTCACTTGAACCCAGGAATTGGAGGTTGCTGTGAGCTGTAATGCCATGGCACTCTATCCAGGGTGACAGCTTGAGGCTCTGTCTCAAAAAAAAAAAAAAAAATAATAATAATAAAATAAAACAAAACAAAATTTATATGAGAAGGCAAAATACCTTTAAAGGCCAACAAAATATTGAAGAAAAACAAAGTTGGAGGACTG
This sequence comes from Arctocebus calabarensis, assembly GCA_963573935.1. Classification (NCBI taxonomy): domain Eukaryota; kingdom Metazoa; phylum Chordata; class Mammalia; order Primates; family Lorisidae; genus Arctocebus; species Arctocebus calabarensis. The sequence goes on from CAUYON010143858.1 coordinate 18,237, forward strand.
GAACTGTATCAAGGTTTATTATAAAGTTGCAGTAGTCAAGGCAGCATGGTATTGCCAAAATAATAGACAAATAGACCAATGAAACAGAATAG
>CAUYON010143862.1:0-16323 GCA_963573935.1 Arctocebus calabarensis
GCCTGTAGTCCCAGCTACTCGGGAGGCTGAGGCAAGAGAATCGCTTAAGCCCAAGAGCTGGAGGTTGCTGTGAGCAGTGTGACGCCACGGCACTCTACTCAGGGCGATAAAGTGAGACTCTGTCTCTACAAAAAAAAAAAAAAGTGATGATTTTGTTGTCATAGTGACCTTCTGCAGTGCCCCTGATGGCTGGCTACCTTACCCGTATCTGAATGTCTCCAGGAACGGGAGATCATCCCCCAAAGGACAGTTCATTCTACTGAAAGGGGCACCATAGACGGGGACATCCTAGAGAAGGGCACATTGAAGAGGAGTGTCAGAGAGTGGTACATCACAGAGAGGTTCATCACAGATAAGGGCATGAGACAAGGGCGCGTCGTAGAGGCCACTCCAGAGATGAACATCATAGGAAGAAGCTACGCTGGTTCCCAGCTACCATTCCACCCCAGAGACAGATGGTACAAGATCATCCTAGAGAAGTCTGTTACAAGGGGCATCTTAGAGGCTGTCACGTCGGCCTCCCCTGGCTGGACAAGAGATTGTAAGCTCCCTGAGAGCAGGGGAGGGTCATTTTGATCTTTGTATTGCCAACGTCTGACACATGCATTGCCACCATGTGTATTCAGTCTTGTTTGTGGAGTGAAGACACGCACGCCATCTCCTCTACATGCAGCCTTTACAAAATGTCGAACCTCTTAGCCTTTCTTCTCTTCTGCAGACTGCACTGGCCTAGTTCTTGGAAAGGCGTGCGGAATGTTTCTGACTCCCCCCCATCTTAAGAGTCCTGGATGCCCATTGGCAGGAGGCAGAATTTCTGGACTGACCCTCCAAAGATGATCCCCAGAACCTTTGAATGAAATAAGATATTATTTTATGTTACACGGCCCCGTTGGTCTTAACACAGGGAGATTACCTGGGTAGGCATGATCTGGTCCCATGAACTCACAAAAACTGAACACATACCCCGTCTGACAGCAGAGGGGGAAGTCAGGGAGAGTCAAAGCATGGAAAAGATTTAATACAGCATTTCTGGCTTGGCAACTGGAAGGGATTTGGTGCAAGGCTAGAAGAGCAGCCTACAGGAGCCGAGAAAGCCTCTGCTGACAGCAGCACGGAAATGAGGACCTCAGTCCTACAAACTTCAAGAGAGAAATTCAGCCAACAACCTGAGTGATCTTGGAAGTGGATTCTTTCCCAGAGCCTCTGGATGAGACCTCAAGCTGACCGACACTTTCATTCCAGCCTCGTGAGCCCTGAGCATAGAACCCTGTTGCGCCTCGCCGGAATTCAACCCTATACAACTGTGAGCTAATGAACAGTTGCTGTAGACCAGATGTGGTGGCTCACCTGCAATCCTAGCACTTTGGGAGATGGAGGTGGGAAGATGAGTTGAGGCCGGCAGTTTGAGACCAGCCTAAGAGTGAAACCCCATGTCTAATAAAAAAAAAAAAGTAGTAAAACTAGGTGGACAAAGTGGTGAACTAGCCACCTGTAGTTCTCACTACTCAGGAGGCTGAGGCAGGAAGATCCCTTGAGCCGAGGAGTTCAAGGTTTCAGTTAGCTATGATAAGGTCACTGCATTCTAGCCTGGGCAATCCAGTGAGAGCCTATCTCAAAAAATAAAAAGTATTGTTTTAATTCACTAAATTTGTTGTAATTTGTGCTTCAGCAACAGAAAACCAACATGGCGTTTATCATAACATTTCCAGAACTGATGTTTCAAAAATGAATATCCTCACTAAATATTTCTTTTATTTCTGAACAGGACATTCAGATGTGACTGAATATTTCTTTCATGTTTCAGCTTCTTAATTGCCAGTTAAATTGCCTAAAAAGAACTGCCGTTACATTTGTACTTACCGAAAAGGAGCAGTTGTTTACCTATTTCTGATTTCTTTCACATTTATAAGAACTGATTGACGACGTGAGAAACTTAAGTGCAATGATGGAAACACATTTAGACAATTGGATCTCTAGATCTCTAGGTTTATAGATCTCCCTAGTTGAGAAGAGTGTAACTTGTTCATAAACTTAAAATATAGTAACAATCAGAAACATCTGCTTTTCATTCCAACATGTGAAGAGCCCAGCAGTCATCACTCCTGCCCTCTCAACAAGAAAAAAGTAGAACAAACTGGGAAACAATGGCTTGTCTTAGATCCGTCAGAGAATTGAGGTCATAGGACAAACTGCCACCCCCAAAACTGGACAGGCAGGCTAATCCAGAGAATGGAGATAAGTTTCCCTGAAGCAGAAGCCGTTGGATCCAATAGTTAGTAGGAGCACTTACAGTTGAACTTCAGTAAATTGCTGGTGGCTGAGTGTGGGCTAACTTGAGAGTTAAAAACTACTGGAGGCCCAGATTCAGTGGAGCCCCAACACTTCATAAATGTTACCTCTAGAGTCCTCACTAGTTTCTCCCAGCCAACATCAGAGAAAATGCACCAAGTGCTTAGTCTGGGTAAGGGGGAAAGTAACCATTTTGAAATACAAAAGTAACAATTTTGAAATAAACCCAGAAGGAGGGGAAACATGTTGAAATAATCCCAGAGCATTGTACACAAACACACACACACACACACACACGCTCACGCATGCACCACACACACACACACAAACTCAGCAGCAAGGAAAGGAACTGTATTAAAGGGTCATGGCATTAGGAAGGTTGAGAACCCCTGATCTAAAGAATGAAAGCAAGCATCACAACCAGACTGAGGTATAGTAAGGATTTTGAAATTATCACTTTTTTAAATAACTGTGATAAATACCCTATAGGCTTTGATGAAAAAAGTGGACAGTGCGAAAAACCAGATGGGTAATGTAAATGGAGAAAGGCAAACTCTAAGAAAGAATCAAAAGGAAATACTGGAAACCAAAAATACCATAAGAGACAAGTAAAGAATGTCTTTGATCAGTTCATCAGCAGATTCTGCCTGAGCAAGGTAAAACTCAGTGAACTGAAAGACATGCCAATAGAAACTTCCCAAACTGAAGTGCAAACAGAAAAAAATAACAAAGAAATGGGAACTGACTACCCAAGAACTGTGAAACAATTACAAACACAAAAGGTATAACACACGTAATGGGAATGCCAGAAGAAGAATAAAGAGAGAAAGGAATAGAAAAGCTATTTAAAGTAATAATGGCTGAGAATTATCCAAAGTCACTAACAGTAACCAAACCACAAATCCAGGAAGTTCAGAGAGCACAAAGCAGTATAAATCCCAAAGTCCATACCTAGCTATATCACATTCAAACTACAAAAAACAATACAAAACTCTCAAAAATATAATAACAGCTACTTATAATGTGCAAAGCATAACAGAAGGCTTTTATATTATGTCATTTAATTTATGTGCAAATTTTCATCTCAAGGGCTTTATATCTATCTTCATTTATAGATTTTAAATTGAGGCTCAGTGAGATTAAGGCTACCTGGTTAGTAAGTGAATTCACCAGAATTCCTAGATTAAGGGATACTCAACTCCAAAGCTCATGTTTTAAGTATTCAGTACTATGTTTTAAGGGCTGATGGGGCATAACTTAGTACCATGAATAAGTTTTGACCTCTAAACAAAAAGATGTAAATCTCTGTATTTAGTTAATAAAGTTTAGAGCCATGATTTCTAACAGTATGGAAATTGTCAAGTATATATCCTCACTCATCTTCTCTTCCAATGTTTATATAATGACATTGATATTGAGCATAAAGGTCAACCAATACATGAAAAAAGAAACAAAATCAAACACATAGGACTCATTCTTTAAATTCCAAATGAGCGTTGACTAATTTTTAAAGCCAAGGGAAATAACATTGTTTCTTGTACTTCTAAAGGTAATTAGGCCAGAGATATTTTTGAATCTGAGTCTTGACTATTCATTTATTGAAAAATAAAAGCACTATGAAATATGGAAACTTTCTAAACCAAAGAATTGTCCATGGTGATGTAGCCCAGACAAATAGAGCTACCCTAAGCAGATGGGGTATCAAATGGTTCCTGAGGGGATTACTCAGTCATCTCTTAGTTTTAAATCTCAACTTAGATTGGAATTCTAACTCCAGCCTGGCTAAACTAAGTGCCTTGTAAAACTCCCAACACTCAGGGTCCACTTGCTCTTTGTTAATTTATATCCATTTATTGTATCTATGTATTAGCTCACTGTTTTTCAGCCTAAGAGTTGAACCCTGTCTGTTTTATACATCAGCCACAAAAATTAAGCAAAGGTATTAGGCCAAGGGTAGTGGGTTCACCTGTATTGTTTTTAACCTATTTTCTGAGTATCTGATGTAACGGGAGAGTTGGTGTATCTGTCACTTTGAAAACTAGCATCATTATCTTCCATGGGGCTCACACTGGTGGCCACGTGTAGCAAGTCAGTTGACTTTATTTGGTCTTTCTGTGAGGCCCTTGTATTAGTTTTCTTTTGCAGCATAACAAATTGCTTGGAAACTTAGAGATGAAAACAACACACATTTATTATCACACAGAGTTTGTGAATCAGGAATCTGAGAACAGCTTAACTGTGTCTTCTACTCAGAGTTTCAATAGGCTGAGTCAAGGTATCCACAGAGCCTGGGATCTCCTCTTGAGGATTGACTGAGGAACAATATGCTTCTAAGCTCACTTGTGGATTCTTAGGAGGACTCAATTCATTGAAGGCTATTGGATTGAGGGCTCTATTTCCTTGCCATCTGTTGTCAAGAGTCTGCCCTTTGTTCCTTGCCATGTGGGCCTCTCCAACATGCCAAGTTACTTCATCAAAGCCAGCTAGGGAGAGAATCTGCTAGTAAGATGGACATCACAATCTTTTTTGATGAATCATGGAAGTGACTTCCCCTCAATGTTGCTATAATAAATTAATTAAAACCAAATTACTTAGGGGAGGAAAATATAAGGTTATAAATACCAGAGAGGCAGGGACCATTTGGGGCCATCTTAGAGGTGCCTACCAACAGCATTCATAGTAGTCAGAAAGGCAGTATAATTAGGGAATTGTTGTGCATAGTTAATTGAAACGACTAGAAAATAAAAAAAAAGAAAAAAAAAAGAATTCTAAAGCCAGGAATCAATTTAAATCCCAACTCCCCCACTTCCAATAAGCCTGGTTTTTAGCAAGCTTCTTGACTTCTTTAGATCTCCATTGGGAAATTTCTCCTTTAAGAAATACAGGAATTGGCTCGGCGCCTGTGGCTCAACAGGCTAAGACATCAGCCACATACACCTGAGCTGGTGGGTTCGAATCCAGCCCGGGCCCGCCAAACAACAGTGACGGCTGCAACCAAAAAAAAAAATGGCCAGGCGTTGTGGTGGGCGCCTGTAGTCCCAGCTACTTGGGAGGCTGAGGCAAGAGACTTGCTTGAGCCCAGGAATTGGAGGTTGCTATGAGCTGTGATGCCACGGCACTCTCTCCAGGGTGACAGCTTGAGGCTCTGTCTCAAAAAAAAAAAAAAGAAATACAGGAATTAAAATACTGGCTTTGCATTATAGTTGTAAGGATATAGAAAAAGCACCTATTGGTCACCCACATGGTGGGTGTGAATACCTACCTCCCCCAAGGCTATATTGAGATCAGCCTGTTTGGTGTCTCAACCTTACCGTAAACCTCCTGGAAGTTCTGGAGATATGTTAAGTTGTCATGACTTTTGTAACATCTCACCAGAACCACATATTGATTAACTCAGTACTGAGTACTTCTTGTAATGACAGTTTTCAATCATGACATTTTTATAAAATAAACTAAGGCAAGCAGTACGTGTGGCTCAGTGAGTAGGGCACCAGCCCCATATACCAGGGGTGGCAGGTTCAGCCAAAACTGCAAATAAATAAATAAATAAATAAACTAAGGGATTCCATCTTGGCCGTAGAGTGTCGTAAGAGTTTTTCTGCTATCCTCATACCATAGATGACATTCACAATTAGAAAAGCTAAGCTTCCTTCAAATTCTATAAAGTATTTGTTCTTCATTACACTCTGAATGTTACCCAAGAATTGATCACTTTGCCCAAACTCAATGGAATTCTCTTAAAGAGAACATTTTTGATGACACATTATGTGGTTAGAAGATATTTGAGTCTGTTTATCAATTTATTCCTCACTAAAATTTGCTTGGGGTGGGGGAAAAAGGAAGAAGGACAAGTGAAATTCATATTTGAGTCATATGCAAAAACCAGGATAAAGAGAGCCATATACCAATAATATTAGTAATGATAGCCTGGTGGCTGAAAGAGGGTTTTCCCTGAAGTGAGTGTTCATCCAATGACCTCAACTCAGTGCTGCTTCCTAACATCAGACATTTCAGAAGGTTAATTCGAACTCTGATAATGCTAAACATAATATGCATTCATTTTATATATAAACATTCCAATGACATCCAAGAAAAAGAAAAAAATTCATCCACAAATACCATAATAGTGACAAAAAAAAAAAAAAAGATTCATCTTCCCTTACCCCAATATGTGGTGTGTCTTCTATTTGGTTCCAGAGTATTCACTTTGACTCAGGAACACATAATAACATGGCTACCATCTAATAAATACCATTTAACAATGCCATGTGCTTACAAAAGACGGTCTCTAAAACTCCTATAACCGATCACACAAAACTGACTTCTTGCTTACTTTTTTCCTTCCATCTTCCCCTTCTTTTCCTTCTTTCTCTCTCTTACCTTCTCTGATCCTCTCACCTCCCTCTTCTTAGAAATATAAATGAGGACATTGATGAGCTCAGAGCAGTCAAAGATGCCCATTGCCACACAGCTGGTTGGTGACCCCAAAACTCACAGTCTTTCTTCTTCATCTTTCTGTCTTGCAGGAGAAATCCATGGGAATATATATTGAACGATTGAGGCAAAATGGAGTGAGAAATCAAGATAATAAATTGCTGTCTTGAAGCTGGGTGGATACTTGAATCAGTAACATGTAAAGAATTCAGATGAGAACTTTCTGAGGATATAAACCAAACTAGGAGTGGGGAGGCGCGCACCAGTGCTTTTCCAGGCCTAGTTGCCAGACCCTTAGGCAATTGTATGTAATGAGCAGCATATCTGCTTTTGAGAGGCTCACAGTCCTGGGGAGGAGACGGACTAGTAAGGAGCGTTTTAATGCAAGGTGACGAGCACTATAGCTGAGATAAGAACCTAGTGGGAATGGAGCAGAGGGGAATTTCAGAGGGACAAATTTGGGGCAGCAGCGCTTCAGCGAGTAATGGTTGTCAAAGGAGAACACAAGAAATTGTGTAGGTCACAACCAGAGTAAGGCCCCGCTGCAGGTGCCGTGGCCATCGTAGTCCAAGCACCGATAACAAAACGACTGTTTAGAACTACAGCGCTGGAGTTTGCAGCCCTGTTACCGTACTTGAAGGCACTTTCCAAAGCCAGCCCTCTGCTCGGTGCCTGTTCTCTGTCCGTTTAAAGAGCTGGTAAAATAAAGAACGGCTGATGAGCAAAGGCTGGAGAAAAGGGAATTGACCAGACTGCACTGGGGAGGTGCCTTCTAAGGAGCCACAGTGCCGCAAGCAGGGATTTTGCAGATTTGCTGGTCTCACAGAGGGACATGTGGGACCATATTTGGTAACGAGCGCTACTGTTGACTCGTAACTCCCTTAATGCCTTAGTGTGTATCAAAAATATGTCTAATTTGACATTGGGGCACAGAACAATCCATCCAATAATTCCTGGGACTAATTTCAGGAGTTCTGTTCTCCATGTCCTCAAAATGGGATCTGGCAGTTCCCCATCCAGGGACAATGACTTGTCTTCCAGCTGAAGTGGAAAGAGCACGGACTGTGTGCTAGGACAGGGCTGGCTTCAAAGTCTGCTTCAGCCCCTGGCTGGCTACACGGCTGGGCAAATCGCTTAACTTCTAAGTGAAGCAGGAAATAGTGCACCTGTGCAATACATATCCCAGCGGCACATCCTAGCACTCAGTGGCAGAGAGTCTATTCTGGTGGTGATGGTCCATAGGCTATTTACGTAAAGGGAGCCGATAGCAACACTGATGATCAGGAATGGATTGTTAGGCTCCTGTGAATTGCTCTGTGAGTGGTTAGGCAAGCTGAAGAGGACAGCTCTGCTGGATGAGCCCATGTTATTAGGCCCCATTCTGAGTATGACTTCCATTGTCTTCATACTTTGTAAATAATTAATTTTTGAAGTACTTTACATCTGAAAATAGAAGACAGAATCTGGTCATTTCCCAGCCCTCCAAAACTTTCACTGTGTAGTAGTTTGAATGGGTTAATTTATGGTAAGTAAGTCATCTTAAAATTAGCACCCACATTTTTGCAGAGTATATTGACAGGTGTATCTTCAATAAACAAGGGGGAGAGGAGACAATGGCATACCTTATTCAAGTAGTATCCAGATCATTAACTTTCTTGTCTTATAACTACCAAATGCTTATTATTCATGATCGGTTATTTTAGAAATTATATCAAGGTTATTTAGAAGCAGTTAGATTTTTTTTTCCTAAACTGAATCCCTAATGTCAACATGGCCCCCAAGCAGTTGTTGGATTAGTTGGTAGGCGATCTATAGAAAGAAAGGGTGTTTAAACTGTCATTAAGCATTGAAAGGAAAACCCAGAGTTTCCATGCACCCCACCTTACTCTTGTGGGGAGACACGTTGTTCTTAGAGAAGAATGCTAAGTACTCACCTACCATCTCTAATGAACCATATTATTTCTGGCAGATCACCCTACGCGGGCCCAGTTTGGGTTTTATTAATAAAAAAGGCCAGGTACCAAATAGATCACAAGGGACAGGCTACTAGTAGAGGGGTAAAGGGAAACAACAAATTAGAATGGTAGACAATGTGTTTTTCTCTGCTGTCCAGACAAAAATATGGGGCATGCACAAGGCAAGTCTTTAACCCAGCAGAATAAAAACTCAAAGAAATTATATTTTCTGATGTTTCTTCTCACTTTAAGCAGCCTTTGAAAAAATTAAACCATTCACACTAAATGTGCTTCTGGTATAAAATCAAAACCATAAAATATCACATAAGACAATCATGAAAGCAAACACAATCACACCATGCTGTGACTATGCCATAGAAGTGTGTGACATTGGCCAGCTTCCTGTACAATGTCAAATAATCCATGTACAATTGTCAACAGCTTATAAAAGGGACTTTTTCAATTTGAATAAATTATTCCAGGACCAATAGTAAGTTTATGAAGAAAAAGCTTTTTCTAAATCCATGTCAGCTTTACATGAGAAGGCTGTGGAAGATTTCTGTTGGAATTCTTGCTTATTCTTCCTTCCAACCCAGTGCCTCTTGGTGAACAAACTTTCAGTCTCCTTCCTGCATGGGAAAAACAGTATTTTGAGAGTTGGTTGCTGACCTGTACCAAGTGAAGGCAGATAAGAAGTTTTATGGGTCACGAGATTTAGACTTGGAGGATTTGCTCTTGGATTAGAACCAAAACAAGGGAATGAGGCAGTTGGAACACATTTTCTTTAGGTATTCTTTATAGATTATGTGCTGATTAATAGCCTTTCAGAGTTGTAAAATCCTGTAAGGCCAATACCAGGTCTGTTCTGCTCTTGCTGTTTCTATTCTAAATATATTATCATTAAGGTTGGTTCTTTTAGCAAAAGGCAGAGACACACAACTTGTTTCTTCATTAGTTTTAAACTAAAACCAGCTCTCTTCTTTCTCTTTAAAGAAATCTTCATACAAATATTATGATCTTTAAATATCTGGTTTGAAACCAGTTTTAAGATTGTTCTGCCAACTGCAAATAAAGTCCAGTCTCAGAGCCAATTATTTATGTGCCCTGATTGTTTTAGAAAATTTGTAATCTTGGCATGCAGTGCTAGATGAAGGCATAAAATTCTGCAATGAATTTCAGGAAGTCTTCCTATAAGAGCAATCCTGGCCTTATGACATTTCAGTAAGATGCTGAACAACATCCATGACTCAAACACAGCAGCAAATGTTAAAGGGGCAGTAAGTACCCATTCAGGGTTGATAAGTTTATAGTGTCCAAGAAAAAAAAAAAAGGTAGAAACACATGTTGAAAGAGGAATATAATTAGAGAACATTAGCTGATCTTTTTTCTTTTTTTTTTAATATCAAAGTGTCATCAAAAGTGGTTTTCAACTTGGGATGGTTTTGTCCTCCACAAGAAATTTAGTAACCAGGGCAATTTTGCTTGTCACAGCTTGAGGGGAGAGGGTACTGTGCTACGGGCATCTGGTGGATAGGGGCCAGAGAAGTTGCTGAACATCCTACAGTGCACAGGGCAGCAGCCACCACAACAAAGTACCTGATCCAAAATGTCTCTAGTGCCTAAGCTGAGAAATCCTGCTCGAGAAACATCAGTGGAGTCTATGGAAAGCAGTAATTGTAGGGAGAAGGGGAATGGATAGTTTTTCTTGGCTCAGCTGGTGTGCAAAGTAAGAAAAGGTCAAAGGCTTTTCACCTTCCAATCTCTTAATGGATCAATTGTTGTTTCAGAGTAAAAAGGGGAAAAAAATCCAAATAAGTAGTAAATCGACAGTGAAATCATGTCTCTTCTTTTTTTTCTTTTTTGAGACAGAGCTTCAAGCTGTCACCCTGGATAGAGTGCTGTGGCATTGCAGCTCACAGCAACCTCCAATTCCTGGGCTCAAGCGAGTCTCCTGCCTCCGCCTCCCAAGTAGCTGGGACTACAGGTGCCCGCCACAACGCCCGGCCATTTTTTGGTTGCAGTGTCATTGTTGTTTGGCGGGGGGGGGGGGGGGGAGGTTGCTGGATTTGAACCCACCAGCTCAGGTGTACGTGGCTGGCGCCTTAGCTCGTTGAGCCACAGGCGCCGAGCCTCTAATAAAATTTTAATTACAAAACAGGCAGTCGTCTAAGGCTGCACTTGGCTAAGCCATGCTCAAAAAATATCTCTTGGTAACAGTCTTTTGAATGAATAAATCCCAAGAATTTGCTTCTGCCAGACACCTGCATTCCTAGTCTTAATATTTTTGAGGGAACATGAATATTTTTCTTGCAATCAAGTGTGATAGACACTGAATGACTGAGAACTTTTCATGTGGCCCTCCCATGTCCTGGTCTGGAATAGTTTTCCTCTACACCTACTATCTCACATACTTTAGACCCTAATAACTCTCCCACAAAATGTCCAAACAACGGCTACTACTGTGAAAAATTTCTCTCTTTTTTGAGGGCTACCCTTGACCAACTATATCCAAAACAAGCTGAATTTTGCCCGATTCTCTACTTCTACAGCCCTATAAAACAGTGCCCCTGTCTTCCCAAGTTAAAATACTTGTCCAAAGCCTTCTCATGCCTCGAATTCTCAAAAAAGGCTTTTAAAGGCTTATGCTGACTGAGCCCTGGTGAAAGGGATTTCCACAGATGTTCTTGACATAATAGTAGGCCTAAACACCTCAGGCACAATTTTGGATTGATTTAATTTTCTTCTCAATAATTGCCACAGACTCCTGGTCCCTGGTGTCAACAGCCTAGCCATCCTTTATCATTCTTAAATCCCCGTGTCCATAACTTGGGCTAGGACAGATTGGTGAAGGCAGCATTGTGGGGAAAACAGAATGGAAAGATACCTAATTTTTGTTCTCTGCAGGTTAATTGTACTTCCTATTCATACCTAATCGGGCAGATTTTCTTGACATAAATCAGTCTGGACCATACCAGGACCCCAACAAATATATTTATTGAATGAATGAATTAGAAGCATGGTTTCTTTTTTAAAAACGATGTAAGATCTGTAGTCCTGGAGAGATCACTTGCATCTTAACATAACTCAAGCGCAATCACTGCCAGGAAATAGGAATTCTTAATGCTCAGAGTGCTGACAGTCATGCATACTTCTGAGGGAAATGACAGGTACTCATGTAGACTGTGTGATTCCTCTTCGCAAATGTTTATAAATCAATGCTCTTATTATTACTAACACTGCTGCAATGAATAACCTAGGATACATTCATGTCGTCCCTGGACAGGCAAGCACAGCTTCCACTTCCCTGCTTTCTCTCTGTGATAGGATAAGACACTCAGACCCTGTGCCCGCGGCCTGGGCAGTGCTTCCCAGTAGGCAGAAGGTACATCATTACCTTGATGGCTTTGGTCTTAGCCATGTGACTCTCTGTCTGATGGAATGTGGGCAGAATTAATGCTGACAGGAGATTTTAAGAAACTCTCTGTGTTTCCCTTTAGCTTCTGCCTCCTGCCATAAAAAGCCCCCAGATAGTGGGTCAAGGTCCAGGAATAAGAATGCATCAGACAGACCAGAAACTAACCTGAAACCCTCATGTAATAGAAGCAATAAATAAATGTTTTTATTGTAAGCCTCTGAGATTTCCAGATTGCTGATTGCTGCCTGCTGCCACAGAAATTGACTATTTGAGTTAGGCTAAATTCCCAGAACTAGGATTTCTGAGTCAAAGGTTAAATGCAATTTTTATTTTGACATATATTGCCAAGTGTCCTTCCCTGGAACAGCACCATTTCACACTACAGTGCATCAGGCTGCCTGTTTCCCCACAGCCTCCCAGAGCATGCAAAAATTTTGGCATCTTGCTAATCTGATAAGCAAGAAATTATATCTTAGTGCCGTTTTAATTTGCATGTGTGCAGTGAAGATTGAGATTAATCCTCTTCATACTTTAAGGGCCCAATTTTCCAAAAAGCTCTCTGCTAATATATTTGTCCATATTTCTGTTGGACTGATATGATAGTATTTGCTTTTCAATTCCTAGATGCTCTATTTATAGTAAGATTAACTCCTTGCAGCATGATTGGTAAATATTTTTCTTAATTGTCCCATGTCCTTTGTTTTAGCTTAAATTTTCTTTTCTATTAAATTCGGTGAAGTTTTGTTTTACTTCAAATGCCGAACTCTGTATGTCTTCCTGTGGGTGAAGTTGAGCACAAATCAGGGGCATCTCTTCACGATATTCCCAAGTGGTGGGGATAGCAAAGTAGTAAATTTGTTTGATAGAGTTGTTCTTTGGGTATCTTCTACCAAGTTGAATCCATGTAATAAATGTGCTATACATTTCACAATTGAAAGATATTTGGGTTTAGTAACTCCAAGGTAGCTAGCTGTTAGAATCAAGATTGTTTCAAGAATTAAAAAAATTCCTTATGGAATGAATGCTAAGACAACATGGTCTCAGCTGATACAAAGAAGAAATATAATCTGAATCTTTTCATATGGATAAATAAGAATTACCACAAAATAATCAAAAAGTCATAGAAATGCTCCAAATAGCCCATTGTTACAGAACTGATTAATAAAGTAATTGTATCTTATTTTCTACTATAGGTTTATCTCAAAAAAATGTGAGTTATTTCTCAGTTTTTCTGAATCCCTCTCCTGCTTCATTCTCATGCCCATAGACAATAATAACTCACTTTTTGTTTTCCAGGAGTTTCTTTTTTCCAAATACTTTTGCTAGTTTGTACAACAAAAAAGGACCATATGCCCTCTTATGCATTTTTTAATTGGCATCTGAAAGTGTTCGTCATCAGTTCAAGGAATTGCAATACATTTTTTGTTTTTAATAAGTGATAAATATTTTTTAAAAACCTTCTTTAGATAGTTGTGTGGACAAAATTAAAATTGTTAGACATGATTTGTGAATGCTTCTACATTACCTGCAGATGGGTTTCTTACTCTGTAATTACAGTCATTCAATTCTCAATTTCTGAGGAATATACAAGAAAAAAAGAAAAACACCACAAATAAAAAATCCTTACTGGGATTATCAAATTCCTCTTAATTATAATGTTAATCTTTCACCTTGGCACACTTTGATTAAATCAATATACTCAAATTTGGGAAGATTGAAATATTTTTCATTTTAATATGTCTTTGCCAATAAATGCAATGGATAAAATGTTTTAATCTTATCATACTCTTTATTATATATGTTTGTCAAAACCTGGAGCCAGATTTACCTTATTCAATTTGGAAAATGCCAGTCTTATAGCCTAATTGGCAAATCCAGTCAATATTTTTAAACAAATCAACAAGATCAGAATTCTTTCTGTCAGAGTAAGTCTGGCTTCATTTTTCAAGTCAAATAAACATATTAATATGCATCCCCATGACAACCATCTCATTTCTGAATTCCAGTCCTAAAATAAATAGGTAAGACAGAGTCTTCCCATGAATATCTGGAATGGGTGAAATAGTGTGCTGGCATCTTACCTATTTCTTATTGAAAGTGCTTTGTTTTTGCTTTCTTGTGATTCTCTCAGGAGTAATTACTTTTTTTGACAATAGTTAGTAAATGGAAGATGCAAGGTCTCTAAATGAAAATTGGCATAGTTTTGCTGTTGTCCTACTCTAAAATTTATTCAAATCCAACAAAAATATCCTTTCTAAGTCCACTTTAGAAACAGAAATGTGTACAACGTTACCTTAATTTAAAAAAGTAGTCTTTCTAAAAAATAATGCCTATTTCAAACTGTCCCTTTATTAACACCATAGCCAAGACTTTTCCCTTATTTATTTTATTTTGTTTGTAAATTGAAAAGAGGAAAAAGAAAACCAGCATTATACCTCTTTGGATGACACAATATCAGGCTGAAAAATTTTGGGAAAGAACAAGGACGAAATTACAAGTTTTGGAATCTGATGTACTTAAAATCTTTGGAATCTGATTTCCAAAGATTCCTTGGACCTATAGCCCTAGGAATACATTACATACTCCAAAAAATCATGTTTCCTAGAATATCTAGAAGGGAAAAAATTTCCTATTTTGTCCAAATGGAGACTGGCCAGTCTAAGTCTATAATGTAATTGGATCCTGTGTGCCCTGGGTTGAATAGTGTTCCTCCAAAATTCACATCAACTTGTAACCTGTAAACGTGACCTGATTTGGAAATAGGGTCTTTGCAGATAGGACCAAAACAAGACTAGACGACACTGGAGTAGAGTCCAGTCTGACTAGTTTTGCTGTAAGAGAGGAAAATTTGAACAAAGAAACATAGACACACAGAAGGAAGATGGCCATGTTAAGACAGAGGCAGAAATTATATTATGTTGTCACAAAACAAGAAATGCCAAGAACTGCCAGGAATCACCCAAAGCTAAATGAGGCAAGGTAGGATTCTCCCCTTAATCCTTGGGTGGGAGCATGGCCCAGACCTCACCTTGACCTCACACTTTTATCCTCTAGAACCATGAGAGAATAAACTTCTATTATGCTCACCCATTCAGTGTGTGCTACTTTCTCACAGCAGCCCCAGGCAACTAAATAGATGCTGGTATATGGAACTAACATCTGAATTCATTTTTTGAATTTAAAACATGTGGAGATAGACATATTTGTAAGTGGCAGAATTTCTGACAGTGTTCCTAGCCTTGAAAGGCAACAAATACTCAGCGAATGAATAAAGATGCAATGTATACTCAAATAAGCATTGTCTGGTTTGAATAGAACTTGAGGATTTAGATAATAAATGCTATTAATGGAAGGGTAACTATCATTAGCCTAAAATTCAAAGATTGTTATCAAAGTTTCAGTTATTATTAGATGGTCTAAGAATGGTATAAATAATTTCATAAATGAATTTACATTTTTTCTCCAGGGAGAAATTTCCAGTCATGGAAATAGATACTGAGTTAAATTATTTGCTTTAGAAAATAAATAAGGACATAGTTACAGATTAACATTGATAAGGAGATTTATACTGTTTGCCTCAGCAGTTCTCAACCTGTGGGTCGCCTGATTGTATTTGTAACAATGCAAATACATCCTGCATATCAAATATTTACATTATAATTCATAACAGTAGCAAAATTACAGTTATGAAGTAGCAATGAGAATAATTTTGTGTCTGGGGGTCCCCACAACATGAGGAACTGTATCAAACTGTTGTGGCATTAGGAAGGTTGAGAACCACTGTTTGCATTAAAGAAGGGGAATCGTCCAATTGTGGACAATCCTTGAAAAGAAGGCAGTTGGCCTGCTGACTAACTTTAATTCTTAGGATTTCATTCAATAATTTTTTAAGCATAAGATTCACATAGACGGAAAATCGGTTGCAGAAAAATATGATAATTTGGAGAAAGTTGAAAGCCCAAAAGAAAATGAGCTTGAAAGTCTATTAAAAAAAGGCTTCAAAAATCTGAAGACATACAAATGGCCACAGGTATATGCAAAAATGCTCAAGATCACATGAAAATAAAAATCACATTTATACTCTATTCTTTTTTTTTTTATAATTTTATTGAATCATAATTCTGTACATTGGTGCAATCATAGGGCACGATTCATATACATTCAGAAATGTTTTCATTGTACTGTTACAGATAGCCTTCATGGCATTTTCTTGATCACTATATAAAGACA
>CAUYON010143864.1:0-21891 GCA_963573935.1 Arctocebus calabarensis
AAATACTCTACCCCTTTCATGTTTACATGGATGGAGCTGGAACATATTCTTCTTAGCAAAGTATCTCAAGAATGGAAGAAAAAGTATCCAATGTACTCAGCCCTACTATGAAACTAATTTATAGTTTTCATATGAAGGCTAAAACCTAATTATAGCCCAAGAATATGGGGAAAGGGGGGAGGGGAGGAAGGAGGGTGGGTTGTGGGAGGGTAATTGGTGGGACCACACCTACGGTGCATCTTAGAAGGGTACAGGTGAAACTTACAAAATACAGAATACAAATGTCTTCATACAATAACTAAGAAAATGCCCATGAAGGCTATGTTAACCAGGTCAATGAAAATAGTTCAAATTGTATATAAAACCAGCACATTGTACCCCATGAGTAATATACAATATACACAGCTATGATTTAATTAAAAAAAAAGAAAAAAGAAAACCTGAGTCTTCCCCAGGCAGCCCTGCAGCTAATGTGCTTTTGGGACAGGCTTCCTGGTGGGCTGTGAAGAGAACAGCGGGAGAGGCACCCCTAGGAAGCCGCTTACCCACAGCCACCCCCACAGGACTCCATCCAGTTGGTTAAGAAACCTGCCACCTCCTAGGACATATCCTAAAGGGACTAATTCTCTTCTGGTCTCTCCTGTCTCCCCCACCTCCAGCAGCACAATGTTCCCAGTGAGAATCGCAAAAGAGTAGCGATGCCCTTTTGTCCACCAGTTTGTTAATTTCCTGTAGCATGAAAATCAAGCCTGATTTGAGTCCTCCCCTAAAATCCCAGCTGTGCAAAATTTTTCATAAAATTAGACAGTGAACAGCTACCTGAAGTTCACGCTGCATGCCTACCACCCTGTTCCACCTCACCCGGCCACCTGACAGTCTGTCAACCTCCTCTATACAACAGATAACATAACGTTACTCAATCTGGAGTTTTCTGTCTTTTGATTAATGAAGTTAACCCACTCGCATCTTACATGAAAAGAGATACGCACACCTCGCCCCTCTCATCCCACCTCATGTTTACTCTTTCTTATTCTGTCACCCCTCATTTCTGTCACCCCTTATATCTGCTGACTTGGTCACACATTCCCTGTCTTCATCAGCCCTCCACCTCCACTTACCTCTGTTAATTAGGAAGTTAAGCTATGTTTGTGGATTTTGCTGATGATTGAGTCTATATTACTCTGTTAATTTGTCTAACTTGAAATGTAATTATGCCCACCACCTGAATGTTCTGCTTCACCCTTCCCTCCTGCCATGCCCCTTTATAAGCTAAAGGTTTTGCTGAACTAGAAATTGTCCTGAGAACTTTCTTTCATGATGGTTCAAAGTAAGGAGATCTCCACCTTAAACTGGCAATCAGTATCCCTAATCTTGGGGTCACAAGCCCACCTGCTTCCAGCCATCGAAGGGAAGAATATCAAAGAAAACTACAACAGGGCTGTTCAAACTACCTATGGGCAAATGACAACCATTTTAAAAAATTTTAAATCCTTTGCCAATAATTTTTTGTAAGATATGATATAGACGAATGATGGGGGAAAAAACGAACTAAAAAATAAAGACGTTCAAAATACAAGCTCAAATCTTTTGTTACTAGATTCAATAGACATAAAATTTCATTACATACAACCAGAACAAACATAACATGGGGAAAATACAAACCATGTGACATTATTCATTGAAAGTTGCATTTACAGGAGATTAATGAAGAGAATACTTATACTACTTGCTGCTTTTACTCATTCTGCAATCAAAACAACAAGTTAGGAAAGAAATAGTGGTCCACGTGCTAAATGCTCTATGGATACTTCGTACAAACACCATACATCTCAAGATTCAAAGTTTGTAGTGTTTATTCTCTAAATCAGATGGAATTGGCAACAATAGGGAATAGTGTGTATCGGAACAGTTTCTATGTTTTCTTTTAATCACATTGATAGTAGGGAAACAAGTCTTACAGAGGCATGTTACCAGGATTAGAATAATAGATTTTTAAAGGCTTTTCAACGAGTTCAGAATATTCACTCAACTTTTGTCTAACAAGGAATAAGTGACATTATGGTTACAAAATTCAACTTCTTTTTGTCCTTATCCAATAAAAGGATCTTTATCCTTCCATCCTTATCGGGGGGTACTCACAACAATTTGTCCTACATAGTTACAATTAAATTCATGTTATTTTAGTGTGATCAATCAATACATTCATAGTATTTTAACGAATGCAGATTTGGGATTTTGTACATTTTTGGATATGAGTTTGCCAACTTTAAGATATCACCCAGTGTAACTTGGTTCCACTGTGCCTGCCTGTCCCTCTCCTTCCTAAGCCCTCTTCAACCAGGTAAGTCCTGATCACATGCTTGGATGTCATGGCAATGTCAAAAATTCTAGAAATTTCTAAATGCCTACTCTGAACTTCCATACAAAAAGACCAGTATTGGTCTGCAGACCCGACTTTGAATAGTAGTTTCCTAGAAGGCATTGCTGGAAGCTGGAGGGAAACTAGTTTTCCTCTGAGGAGTGGAATGAGGCTGAAAAGATCATCATCAACTGGGGAGCTTCGGGGAAAGGTTCATTCCAGGGGCTCTGTGTTATCCCAGCCAGAAGCTTCTTATCATCTGGATTCATCTATCTGTGGCAGCTTCCAGATACACATTCTAGAGCAGCACTGTCCGAAAGAACGTTCTAGATCTCTGCAATCCAATTCGGTAGCCCCTAGCCAGAGATGGCTCCTGAGCACCTGAAATGTACTTGACAGAAGTTCATCAGGAACCAGAAATGTCCAGTGGACACGCAGTGTTTTTTCAAGAAGACCCACAGGCTTCTACTGTCTGGGCCCCTAAAGAAGCCACAGAAATCTTTCATTTCGTGAGCCCTCCCTGTTCCTGTCGGTCACTCAGCTCTTCCCAGCACCAACAGGGCACTGGCTGCCTCAGATGCTCTTCCAAGTTTGCTCCAGCAAGTTCCAATATTCCACAAATGTTCCAATATTCCACAAAGGGAAGTGGGAATGGAAACTAGCAAGCTTGCGTATTCCAAAAGTCACCTCCAGCAAATTCTCTTGAGAAAAATGTTACATTGTTGCCCTAAATAAGAGCAGAAAAGGCTGCACCCTTGGGAGCTGGGTGCAGATGTCCGCTGACCACAGGTCGGTGGGGCTGTCTGGAACTCCACCCAGCTGATGTTTCATTTAAGGTGCTCTTCCGCCTCACAGCTGGACGTCCAGGGACCACAGTCTGCCCTTTGTCCAGGTCCTTCCCCGCCCTCCTCCCTTGCTCTAACTTTTTGGAATAATGTTCTGTTTAGTATTAACATTTTAGAACTATGAGACTTAAAGACCACCCACTCGAAGCCCCTAATCTTGCAGGTAGGTAAACAAAAAAAAAATCAAGAGAAGGACAAACAGACTTGTGCAGTCAGCCCC
Organism: Arctocebus calabarensis; assembly: GCA_963573935.1. Lineage (NCBI taxonomy): Eukaryota > Metazoa > Chordata > Mammalia > Primates > Lorisidae > Arctocebus > Arctocebus calabarensis. The sequence goes on from CAUYON010143864.1 coordinate 3,425, forward strand.
CCACCCCAGCCCACCCCCGGACCCACGGCAGAGACGGCTATTGAACCAAAGCAGTCTTCTCTGCTGCACCTGGATGTGGCCTTGAAATCCTTGACAGAAGTCTCCAGGCGTCTCTTCACACGTCATCACGGTCATGAACGGCATCATACGTAAAGCCCTTTTGCCAATCCAGTGTTAAATGGCCAAATTTGTTTGTGGTGAAATTGGGCCCTGATCCCACGTCTGCTGTTTCTCCGGCCACTGACCTCTCTACTACATTACAACGCTGTGCTTATGTTTAAAAGTCACACTTGACATTTTCTGCAAATATGCCGCTTGGGGTTAAGTTTTCCCCAAAACATCTAATCTTGTTGTTGTCTTTTAACTTCTTGCTTGGAATACGTAATGCATGTACATGGTTCAAACGCAAAGCAATATAAAGGTACATTCTCTGAGTCGTGCTCCCACCGTCCCCATCCGCTCCATTCCTCCAATTTTATTAGTTTCTTGTTTATCCTCCCAGGATTTCTTTGTGCAAATACATGCAAATCAAATATCTATTCTTGTTTTCTGTGCTGGTTATGCACAAAAGGGAGCACTTTCTATACAATTTTAGCACCTTGCCTTTTTTAACGTGGCAATATAACCTGCAAGTGGATCTTCCGCATTTTTTAACAGAGATTTGATGCCACTATTTGGACAGTGAACACCTAAGTGGCCCTTTTTTGCATAAGTTAACTATCCACGATCATCCTGAAGATGTAGGTGAAGTTTTCTTCTATTTTTAACCACCACATATGTCGAACACTTTTATTAAAAACTAAGGTTTATTAAAACTACTACATAAAATGTATATTTTTATGAACTATTAAAAAAAGATGTGCATATAATATATCACAATGGCATTGACAAGAGGTAGTTATTTTGGAGTTGCCAAGTATAAACCTGGAGGTCTCAGAATTAATTGTAAGAACTGAGCCCTGGCTTTTGCCATATACATGTCTGCTTTTAAAGCTGATGTCAGGGAGAGAGAGAAGGGCACCGGCCCCACATACTGAGGGTGCCAGGTTCATACTGCAAAACAAAAAAATAGCTGGGTGTTGTGGCGGGTGCCTGTAGTCCCAGCTACTCTGGAGGCTGAGGCAAGAGAATTGCCTAAACCCAGGAGTTGGAGGTTGCTGTGAGCTGTGATGCCACAGCACTCTTACCAAGGGTGACATAGTGAGACTCTGTCTCAAAAAAATTAATAAAACTGATGTCAGATTCACTTTTAGAAAGCCAGAGGCTGCTTTTCCTCTTAGAGGCCTGAGTCAGCCCCTTTGAAGCTGTGGCTGCCTCAGAATTGACCCACTGGACTGAGCAGTGATTAAAGGGGCCCTAAAAGTGTTAGCCCACACTCGTCTGTTCATCAGAGCATGTGTGATCCGTGAAGGGAGGGTGTGAGGTCTTGAGCTGTGTGGCATCTTGTGTGTGACCACGGACCTTCAACACTGTCCACATGGTGTAAGTCCAAATCACTTGTGTATTCTTCAGTTCCTTCAGTTCCCTGGATAATAAAGAATGACCTGTTCAAAGATAAACTTAAGCACAATGAAATTTCAGCAAGCTTATCTGCGCATTCAGCGATTCATGAACACGGTAGCCTGAGACTTCAAACCATGCAGGCCTCCATCGAGAGTGAGTGAGGGGAAAACTTTTATAAGGCATTTGTGGAAGCAAGACCAATAGAATATTTGATTGCTTCAAATGGAAAGCCTCTAGTTGAGGGGTTAGTTGGCAATTTCTGGCTAGTTAAGCTTAAGCTTTATTTTACTGGTTAGATTGAAGTGGGTTTTGATTTGTTAGGAAGGAGCCCAAGGCACTGGAGCCATCTCAGCCCGAGGGTCTCCCGAAAGGGGTTCTTGTATCAGAACCCCTCACTAAGGAAGCCAGAACCCCTTTGGAAAATAAATGCTGGGGACACGCTACACAGCAAAGAAACAGACTCAAGGAGAGAGGTCCCCATTTGCTTCACAACACTTCTTTGTTCTTTTTTCTTTCTTTATTAAGTCATAACTGTGTAAATTGAATTTATGGGGTACAGTGTACTGATTTGATATACAATGTGAAATGCTTACATTGAACTGATTAACACATGCATCACCTCACTTACTTGTTTGTTGTGGTAAGACAACTATACTCTTTCCTTAATAGCATTGAAATGTACCATTGCACTATGCACATTAGGTGAGGTCCAATACTTCTTTGGATGATCAATTTCATTGAAGGAAGGTGATGGAAAAAAAGAACAGCGAGACCCTGGAGGTTGGACGATTGATATCAGAGAAGTGCTGACATCACGTGGAGGTTATTTTTGCCTCTTTCCTACTACTGCTCCCCGGGGAGAATCTGGTACCCTCCAAGTGTATCATATAGACAACATTGCTATATTTGCAACTTGCAGGGTCACAAGGCAAGGCAGGAACCTTTGTGTTGGCCAAAACTCTAGACAGGACTATTAGCCTTAACAACACATATTAGTAATTTATTTCTTCCTTTTAGCTAAGCACTTACTTAGCCACCTCATGCCACCTGAGCTGAGTACTAGTCCACCAATGGATGACTCACCTTGACTTGTGAAGTTGCTTATTATTTTTACACTACATCAAGTATTAGCATTAGGTTGTAAGAAAAGCCAATTTTCTTATCTTCTCCCATCTCCCCCAACCTTTTTTCACTGAATAATACATGTACCATCAATAGGCTGCACCAATTGGGCATCTGAAATCTAATGAGTGCAAAATACCTCAAAGGTCATTTATGAATGCAGCAATAAGATTTGAATATTATTTAATTAGAGAGCAAGATTTTTCCCTAATTCCTCACTAATATTTTGACTTGACAATGAAGGCATCCTAATACGGAGAATAAATGAGTTTCATAAAGCCACCAGTTTTTGCTCCTTCAATACCCTGACCACCATGCCCCATAGGCAAGTCTAAGTATCAAGAACAAACTACCTATACATCTGTCACAACAGCCATTAGCCAATATACCTCCAAAGAAACTCTCTCAACTCTCTAGAAGCATTTTAACTCTGAGGACGCCACCCACCAATAATGCTGCTGCTGCTTTTATGCTTAAATTCTTAAACACTTGGGAAAAGAGACAAATGTTTCATGGTCCCCCTATCATGAAAGCACTTAAGTATTTTTTAAAGCTAATGTTCCCCCAGTAAACTACAGCATGTAAAGGTATTATTTCTCAAACAAGCTATAAAACATTTTAAAAATAGCTTGGTACACAACAACTTTTTCTTTTTATCTGATAGAACACCTGTAGATAATGTCCGTTTTGAACATACATAATGATCTTAAAATAATGTAAAGTTATGGACACAGTGTTGTTAAGTGTGTCACACAGGAAATGTACAGAGAAAACAAGGGGTATAAATGGAAACAAAAAATGAAAACAGGAGAAAGGAATAGAAAGAAGAAAAAAGAAAGGTTGAAGGTTAAAAGGGAACCTCTCTGAGACACTTGACAAGTGGGGTATGACACGTAGGTATCCCATGAAGAGATGTGGTGGGGCAGGGTGTGGGTAAGTGACTAGATGACCTGTGAACGTCCCTAGCTTTGTCCCAGAGCTCTTAACACACACACTCTGGGACAATTCATTCTGTATTTGGCTTCCTTGACAGCATTATTCTGGAAGGAAAAGGGAGAAGTTGTATTGCGGAACCAGTAAAAGGGGTTTCCAGTGGAATATTTCCTGTCCCTCAGCAGAAATTCAGGTAGGATTCCTTACTATGTTTCTCACCAAAGTTAAACTTGTCACCCACTGCTGTCACATGCAATGGAAGGATTGCCTGGGCAGAGTTTGAAAGTTGCTTTATGGAAACCTAAAAATGTCCAGGAATTTATTAGAAAGCTAATGACTCACTTGGAGATATGCAAACTTACATTTCTTAGAAATCTAAAACAAAAAAAATAGCAAAACCTCTTGGCTTTCTGAGGGCCGGTTGTGCATTGTATTAAGGCAAATGTCAGCTAAGCAGAGGGCCTGCCCATAAGTGTACATAGCACCCTGGCAGGGCTCTGAGGACTTGGTCATTTCCCAACCAACAAAGGTGACAGTTTTCGGGCGGTGGAGTCAGGTGTGAGCTCCACGTGTCCCAGGATTGTTCCCCTGACCTCTGTACCGCACACTGGTCAGTCATTCACGCTCTGATTAATTAGTCAACATATAGTTTTCAACCTTCACAGACATCTGAGAAGTACAGAGGCGCTGGCGGGCAGGTGCAGAGGCCCTGCCCTCTGATGGTCACTGCCTGCCAAGTGTGGAGCTGCAGGAGCCCCTGACTCAGAGAAGCTGAGGCCCCTGTTAATGGCTGGTGCTTAGCGACCAGTTAACTACATGCCAGGCATTGTTCTTATCTCAAACCAACTTATGTCTTACTCACAACTACACTGAAAAGTAGTTCTCTCCATTTTACAGATGAGGCAACTGACACAGAGAGGTTATGGGGCCTCAGGCCTCACGACAAGTGGGAGCAGACGGGGTCTGCCTAGGAGCAGGGCCCGGCAGCTGAGCCTTCCTGCAGCACACCAAGCCGCCCTCTCCCTACCTCTCTTCCTTCTTTTCTAAGCCTACTGATACTTTTTACCTTAAGGTCATGGCCCCCAAAGGCTTGTTTTTAAAACTATATAATTGTAATGTGTTTTATCATAGTCATCTATTATATTTTTTAAAATTTTTCCCCTAAGGGTCACTGTGCCTCTTCAGTATTTTATTTTGCTTTCTATGTTTTTAGAAAAATTATCCAGGTAGTATATTATTCTCCCCTCCTTCCTGCCTCTGCCTGTGCAATTGAACAGTCTCAGAGACACCAGGGTTGAGCATCTATTTGGCATTTCTCTTATTATACTGATGTATTACATGATGTATTTAAATTCTTATTATAGAACTTATTATACTGATGTATTACATGATGTATTTAAATACACAAGCAAACACACACACTCTTTTCACATGGAGGGATCGTACCCAAGATATATTCCTGTAACTTGCTATTTTCAATAAACAATAGGTCTGGAAGCTCTTTTAATGCCTATGCATGTTATAAATCTTCCTTCTAACAGACACAAACAGTCAAACGCCACCTTAACTGAGGTGTCCCTGACCGTGCTATACGAAACACGCCCTACCCCCTGCTGTCATTCTCATCCCTTACCTTGCTCAATTTTATTCTCAGCTTTTATCAACCTCAAACATATTTGCTTCTTGTCTGTCTCCCTCTACTAAGCTTTAGGAGAGGAGAAAATTTGGTTTTTTATTGTTATATTCCCAGCCCATAAAGCAGTGCTGGTACCTGGGAGGCACTCAAGACGTATTTTTGGTGAGCTGACCCTTCCACAAGACTTCCAATTTACATAATGACAGCAGCGTGTGTGTGCCAGCTGATTTACACCCTCGCTGACCCTGGGTATTACAAGTCTTCTAGACTTTCTGTTAATCTAATAGATCATTTTCATCTACATTCCCTGAGAACCTCTTGAGGAAATTACCTGTTCAGATACTTTGCCCTTTGACAATTGAGTTTATTTTCTCCTCGCCTGCCTGTGGAGCTCTTTATACATTCCAGGCACAGGTGTCCTGTATCTTACATGCTGAAAATACTCAGTCCCTTCCTATCCCTCCTGTGCCGCTGATGAGGCTGATCTTTCCCTCGGTGAAGGCCAGAAGTTCTACTGATTTAACTTCACCACAAACCGTCTTGCTCCACATGAGCGAGGCCTTCCAGAACTGTGCACTCTGCAGTCACTGAACCCTGCTAAGAATAGAAAAGATTTCCAGGAGATTCCCAGAGCTGTGCTTCCCCCCAAACCCTGCCAGAGGACATAGTGTGGAACTGGCTGTTGTCTCGCTCTCATCGAAAGTCACAATAAGACATTTAAAGAATATGGCTGGAGAACATGACGCTGGGTTATTGGTATGTTCTATACAGCCTCATTCTCTGAAAGCTGAATTCTTGGCCTCTTCTCTCTGGGGGTCAGCTGGCTGACCTCCACTTACCCAGCTTGCCAGTTAACAGACGCTCTCTCTGGAAACACACTGAGGAGAGCCCACGGTCAGCTGAATGCTCACAGCTAGCAAATCTGGGCATTTCTGCTGCCCCAGTTCTTTGCTTGCCAGTAATCAGTTGTGTTTTTCCTCAGATCTATGTATGCTAAATTCCCTATGTAGGGAATTTTAGTATAATTTTATCATTTCGTTAGACAGTATGTAACTGCTCAGAATGTGAGTGAAAAGAGATGCGTTGTTTTGTGAACATTTATTTAATGGCTTTGGATACATTCAAGAAAGCAGGTACTAAAAATTGCTGTCATACTAGATATACATTACACAACTGCTAAAAAAAAAAGAGCCCTGGAAATTTCTAAAAACATAAATGTTTAGAAATACACCTCATTCAGACTGTGAAATAAAAGAAAGGCCCTGGTTCTACATCAAAGGATTCCGAAACGGCTATACCTCTAGATGCAACGCCCTCAACATCACATGCGACAGTTCTGCATGGCTCACTGCGCTAATGGGTTGTTGCGTTAGAGAAAAGACCGTGCCACACACTGTGTGCTCTGCAGACCAGCAACCTCAGTAGGAGTGGCCTAGTTCATTTTGTGTTATCACAGAATCCCAGAGACTGGGTAATTTATAAAGAACAGAAATTTATTGGCTCACAGCTCTGGAGGGCTGGGAACTTCAAGGTCAAGGCTCTGACAGGTGTGGTGTCTGGTGAAGCCATTCACTCCTTCCAAGGTGGAGATTGAGCACCCACCCCTTGGAGGAGAATAAGGCTGAATCTGAGAGCAAAGGGAGTGAACTCACCCTTTTATAAGGATATTAATCCCATCATCCTGTCAGCACCCTATGGCCTGCTCACCTCTTTGGTGTCTCATATGTTAATATTGTTTCCATGGCAATTAAATTTCAAACTGAGTTTCAGAGGGGACAAACATCCAAACCATCAGTAATCTTGTTGGAATTGCAGGATCTGAGGTCCACCCCAGATCCACGGATTCAAGATCTGCTTCTTAACGAGGTCCCAGGTGATTGCATACAAATTACACTTGGAAAGCACCAATGTATAGAGTGTTTCTCTTTGATTTTATAAAGGGACATTAAATAGACCTGTAAGGACACCAGGCCATCTATGTCCAGACTCACCGGGAAGACTGTGGCAGCGACTGCCTGGAATGGCAGTTCTCTTATTCAGGCTCAGATATTGCTCCTCCTTACCCTGGCGCCTGTGTGGCTGAACCAGGGTGGCCATGGGGGCAAGTGGATGTCATATGCTCTCCCACCCAGCCTCTGGCTTACAAGGCTTCACTCCCTAGGTTCAGAGAAGAGCCCTCCTGGGGGTTCCCCAGGGTGCTGGGTCAAATGACCTCATCTGCATCTTCCTTCCCCTGAGGTGTTTCACACTGAACACAGCTCTGTCTGCTCCCCTGTGATTTCTGGGTCACCACATTCAGCCCCAAGCAACACATAGCCTCTGTTCTTGGACTGGCTGCACCCCAGATTGAGCTAATGAGAGATCAAGGCCAGGTGCCAGTGCCTTAGGGACCCTTTTTCCATTTTCCCCTCTCTCTGAGGCAACACCTCGGCCTGGGACAAGCAGCTGGCCAGCAGTAACAAGTGGCCTTGCCATCAAGCACGGGCCTGTAAGTCCAGCACCCTGCACCTTTAGGAAATGGAGTAAATGTGGCTTTCTTTTCTTAAAAAAAAAAAAAAAAAAAAAGGAATATTTTTGGTAAGGAATATTCTATACTGCCCATGATAGAAAATTTCTTTTGAAATTGATGCTAATAAAAGTGTTGATTCTCCTATAGAACTAAAGTTTTTTCTTCATGAACAGTAACAATTGTATCGGTTTTACCTTGCTTTTTGCTTTGGCCACAAGGAAGCTCATAAACAGAGTTTTTACTCAGCTATGTCATTTGTTCTTGCCTTTCTTTTTTAATTTGTATTTCCCTTAGTCTGACAGTTTTCCTTTACATTTTTATATAGGCTTCCCTGACATCATTTATGGAGAAATAGATTGATACTCCTCAGTCTGGCATGGAAGAATTATATTCTGTCTGAATTATATTCTACTTTCCTGATGTCAGCCCCTGCTCCTCACACCTAAAAGCATCATCTTCCCGCCCACCGACTAGCCCCTTTCCATTACCTGAGTATCCTTTCTTTTGTTTGATCAACCCCCCCTTCATCTCTCAAAGTTCAGTTCAAATTACACCTCCTGTTTGATGGTTTTCTCTGGTCATCATGGAACAAAGGTTCTTCCCCCTCTTAACTCCAAAAACCACTCTGTTGAGACTCCTAAATGCACATTTAGCCTCCTATTGTGTCCATTTATATATGTGACTTGAAAGAATACTTTGAGGGAAGGGACCATGTACTATGTGGGTCACCTGCACTGCCTAGTATCAGTGGATGCTGTATTATAAATGAATAAATGAATGTGTGACAGAACAAATGAAGTACATATGATGAGAATTTTATTTGGTTTAAACTTTTCAAGAAAACAACCAGTGTAATAAGTGAAATAACCTATTATTTTTACTTTTTCTCTTCACTAGCCATTCAGAGGAACTCATAACCTAGGATTTAGTTGAATGAGCTTAAAAAGTCTACTCGAAACACGAAAGGCAACAAGAATAGATGATTTGTTCACAGGTGCAGTGGCTCATGCCTATAATTCGGGCACCCTGGAGGCTGAGGAAAGAGGATTGCTTGAGCTCAGGAGTTCGAGACCAGCCTAAGCAAGAATGAGACCCCTTTTCTACTAAAAATAGATAAATAATTAGCCAGGGGGTGTGTCAAAGGGATTCTTGGGAGGCTTCTAGCTTCTTGGGAGGCTAGGCAGGAAGATCATTTGAGCCCAGGAATTTGAGGCTGTGAGCTAGGCTGACACTACAGCACTCTAGCTTGTGCCATAGAGTGAGACTCTGTCTCTAAAACAACAACAACAAAGAATAGATGATGTGACCTTTAAATAAAACCAAAGAGGTGCTAGAATGGGAGGCAGCTTGGGGGAGATGTCTGTATATAGAAGATATTTTCCATTTTCTACAGAACTATGCTGCTCACTACAGGGCTTCTGGCACCATTCTGGAAGACTTGGAGGCTGTTCGCCCAGCATTTTAGGGTCAACCTCCCGTGGACTCTCTCATAAGGGTCTGTGAGGGGAACAAGGTGACATTGACTTTGGTGGCTGACAGACATTGCAACACAGCAGCAGACAGCCTGGCACATAGACAGTGAAGAAAGTGGGACATCTGTGTACAAGCCAAAACACCCTGCAGGCCTTGAGCTGAAGGGATGAACCCTGGCAGACTCCATTAAAAAAGCTCTGATTCCCTAATATGAGAATGAATGTCACACAAATGCAAGGGAGTGGCCCGTGCCATGTTCAATAGCCTAGTACATAGCACAAATGAACAAAGTCACCTTTCCTAATTAGGGGACACACAAGACAATAAAATTCACCAATAATCTCACCTTCTACTGGGATGTGGGCTGTTGGACAGAAACATAAAGCAAAATACAAATTTGATTTTACATTCTCTAATAGAACATAATAAAGTAAAAGAATAAACACAGTTAAAATTAATTTTTTTTTCAGAGACAGAGTCTTGCTCTGTCACCCAGGATACAGAGCAGTGGTATCACCACAGCTCATTGGAGCTCGAACACCTGAGCTCCAGCGATCCTCCTGCCTCAGCCTCCTGGGTAGCTGGGACTACAGGTATGCCTTGAGCTTAGAAGGCGTCCCCCATCCCAACGACAAGCAAAGAGCTAAACAAACTAAAGAGTCAACAACTCTTCTTAGATCCATCAGAGAAGTGAAATCACGGGGTAAACTACCAACCTGAAATCAGAGACAGGCAGATATAGACGGTCACAAGTCACCAGAGCAGACACCTTCACAGCAATCCATATTGGAGTAGGAAACTCTGAAATGTAATTGCTGGAGGCTTAATGTGGACGAGCCTGAGAGAGAAACTGCAGGGAGAGCTAGTGAAAGGAGGACTCTCACACCTTTGTGAGTTTTATCTCCAGAAGTTCTACCAGGTCCTCGATGAAAGTCAAAGAAACATCCCCTCATGGTTCTGCTGGATTGGGGGGAAAGTAACCATTTTGAAATATACCAGAGCATTCTGCTCCTCCTAATGAGATTTCTCCCAAGGGAAAAACCTATTTCACCAGAATCTGACCTGTGAGGGTTATATCAGAGTTTAACCTTCCTAGGGGAAAGAAAATACGCAACTCCAGCTCCCTCTAGTCTGCCACATGGCAGAAGGGAAATACTCAACGCAGGCCTGCTCTAGACATCTGGTCCCACCTAAGGGACAGAATGTGGTGGGGAAAGGTTAAGGAGACACTGAGAGTTGCTGGAGAAGGTCACAGACCAGAGACACAGGCTCCCTAAAATCCTGAGACTTCATGGAACATTTCCCCTGCCCCCTCATTACCAAGAACTTGTTTGCTAGTTTCTTTGACATAGTACATCATGTTTAGCTTTCAACAAAAAGTCAAAAGACATACCAAAAGGTAGAAAACACAGCTGGAAGAGAACTGAGCAAGCATCAGAACCAAGGTCAGACATGGCGGAATGTTGGAATTATCAGACTAGGAATATTTTTAAACCATGATTAATATGTCAAGGGCTTTAATGGAAAAGTATGCAATGTGCTAAAACAAATGAATAATGTTGAGGAGAGAGATGAGGGTTCGAAGAATGAGTCAGAAGTCAAAATAATGTTGACAGAAATGACAAATACCTTTCATTAGTGGACTGAACACAGCTGAAAAAACATATCTCTGAGCATGAGGATATAAAAATAGAAACTTCCAAACTGAACAGCAAAGAGAAAAAAAAATGAAAAAACAAAGAACAAACTATCCAACAACTGTGGGACAACTATAAAGATATGACATATGCATAATGAGAATACCAAAAGAAAAAGAGAAAATAGAACAGAAGATATACTTGAAACAATAGTAACTAAAAATGTCCCCCAAATTAATAGAACACTCCTACAGATCCCAGGAGCTCTATGAATACAAAGATAAATGTTCCCCCAAACTATATTTAGGTATATTCAAAGTTCAGAAAGTCAAAGATAAAGAAAAAACTTGAAAGAAGCCAAAAGAAAATAACTCCTTATATATAGAGAGAAACAAAGATGAGACCCATAAATTTATAGCTAACTGATCCTTTACAGTGGGAAAAAAACACCCTCTTAAGACATGGTGCTGGGAAAATTGGACAGCCACATGCAGGATAATGAAAATGGACCCCTATCTCTAACTTTATACAAAAATTTACTCAAGATAGATTAAAGATTTAACTATAAGACCTGGAACTAAAAAGTACCAGAAGAAAATCTAGGGAAAACTTTCCTGAACATTAGTCTATGCAAAGAATTTATGACTAAGACCACAAAAGCATAGGTGACAAAAATAGAAGTAGACAAATAGGACTTAATTAAACTAAAAAGCGTCTGCACAGCAAAAGAAATAATTAAAGAAAACTTTGTAAACTGAAAATTCCTCCCCGTCAGAAAACTTTTCCTTATCCTAATCCCTAGCCTATCCTTATCCTTAAATACAAAAAAACTCAAAAGGCAAAAACAAACAATCAATCCCATGTAAAAACAGACAAAGGACATGTATGGATATTTCTCAAAAGAAGATATATGAATGGTCAACAGATATATGAAAAAATGTTCAACATCACTAGTCATAAGAGAAATGCGAATCAAAAGCACAATGATATATCACCTTATCCCAGTTGGAATGGCTATTAATAAAAAGACAAGGCTCAGCGCCTGTAGCTCAAGCAGAGCTGGCGGGTTTGAATCCAGTCCAGGCCTGCCAAACAGCAATGACAACTACAACCAAAAAATAGGTGGGCGTTGTGGCAGGCACCTGTAGTCCCAGCTACTTGGGAGTCTGAAGCAAGAGAATCGCTTAAGACCAAGAATTAGAGGTCGCTATGAGCTGTGATGCCATAGCATTCTACCTAGGGCGACAGCTTGAGGCTCTGTCTCAAAAAAAAAAAAAAGACAAAACATAACAGATGTTAGTGAGGATGCAGAGAAAAGGGAATTCTGTTGGTAGGGATGTAAACTAGTACAGCCACTATGGAAAGCAGTGTGGAGAATTCCCCAAAAAACAATAGAATTATCATTAGACCCAGCAATCCCACCACTGGGCATCTTCCCAAAGGAAATCAATATATCAAAAAGATACTTGCATTTACATGTTTATTAAAGCATTATTCACAATAGCAGAGATATGCAATCAACATACATGATTATCAGCAGAAAATGTGGTGTGTGTATGTATATACATATATCGGAGCTTAAAAAATATATACACACACACGTACTTACAATACTATTTGGTCATTAAAAAAAGAATAGAATTCTATCATTTGCAACAACATAGATAGATCTGGAGGTCATCATCTTAGGTGAAATAATCCAGACACAAAAGGACAAATACCACATGTTCTCGCTTCTAGGTTAAAGCTAAAACTTTCATCACCTGGAGGTGGAGACCGGGAAAGGTAAGTGAGGATGAGGAGGGAAGACAAAGAGAAGTAGATGCAAACATACAGTTAGATAGCAGAAATAAAATCAATGTTTGATAGCAGAGGTGGGGGACTACTGTTAAATGTATTGTATTTTGGTGATGAGCACCCTAAATGCCCTGATTTGATCACTATACTTTAATATACATGTAATAAAATTCACATGTGCCCCAAAAAAATTAGTATAAAATTTTTTTAATTTAATAATAAACAAAAGAACGACATCTCAGAAACCAGGCAAGTAAGAGAGTGGAGTGAAATATTTAATGTGTTAGGAGAAAGAAAAGAGAACAGAGGACTGACATTGCCCAAATGAAGACTTAGTATAAAGCTACAGTAATCAAGGCAATGTGTTACTGGTAAAATGATATACAAATAGATCAATGGAACAAAATAGAAAGACAAGCAATAAACCTAAAATCAAGGAAAAGACCCATAAAACCAAGGAACTGGCTCACATAAAAGTTAATTTGTCAACTCGTTTTTGACAAAAGAGCAAAAAGGAAAAATAATGGAACAACCATTATCAACAAATGGTGCTGGACATTCAAACGCAAAAAGGAAATAAATAAATCTAAACATAGATTTTATACCCATTACCAAAATTAACTCAAAATGGATAATAAACCTTGTAAAATGCAAAACTCTAAAACACTTGGAAGATAACATAAGAGAAATCCTATATACCCTTAGGTATAGAGAAGACTTTTCAGATACAACACCAAAGGTATAATCCACCAAAGAAATAATTCATAAACTGTAATTCATCAAAATTAAAATTTCTGTTCTGCAAGACTCTGGGAAGAGAATGATAAAACAAGCCACAACTTAGAGAAAATACTTGCAAGAGACACACATCATAAGGAACTGTTATTCAAAATTCACGACAAACTCTGAAAATGCAACAACCCCAAAATGAACAACCTGGTTAAAAAATGGACAGGTCTGCGCCTATGGCTCAAAGGAGTAGGGCGCTGGCCCTATATACTGGAGGTGGCAGGTTCAAACCCAGCCCCGGCCAAAAACTGCAAAAAAAAAAAAAAAATGTACAAAACCTTAACAGACACTTCAACAAATAAAATATACAGATGATAAGTAAGCCTATGAAGTATGTTCAACATGCTTATTATTAAGGAATTGCAAATTAAATCAACAATGATACATAGATAGTAGCTTTATATTAAGTCTTAAGCTGAATAATGCTTTTTGATCTGTCAGAATAACCAAAATCCAGAACACCAAAACATCAATGCTAATGAGGATGTGGAGAAATAGAAACTCTCATTCATTGCTGGTGGGAGTGCAAAATGGTACAGCTACTTTGGAAGACAGTTTCTTACAAAAGTAAACATTCTCTTAACATGTGACCCAGCAATCATGCTTCTTGGTATTGACTCAAATGAATTGAAACATTATGTCCACACAGATGTGCATCTGTGCATGGATATATACAGCAGCTTTGCCCATAATTTCCAAAACTCAGAAGCAATCAAGCTGTTCTTCAGTGGGTGAATGGATTAAAAACGGTGGTACTTCCACACAATGGAATATTCTTCAGTAATAAAAGAAATGAGTTATCAAGGCATGAAAAAATTACTAAATGCATATCACTAAGTTAAAGAAACCAATTTGAAAAGGCTATACACTATATAATTCCAACTATATAACATTATGGAAAAGAAAAGCTCTGGAGACAGTAAAAATAATACTGGTGTCAGGCTGGTGGTGGGAGGTGGATAAACAGGTGCAGTACAAGATTTTTAGGGCAGCAGAACTGTTTCGTACAAAACTACAATGGTGGATATGTGTCACTATAAGAGATTGGAGTGAAAGTGGAGCTTTTTCCCAGCCTCATAAAATATACAACCCAAAATGTGAGTCCTAATGTAGACTATGGTCTTTAGGTGACATCAATGTGTCAACATAGGTTCATAGATTGTGACAACTTTCGCACTGTTATGTAACAACTGTTGCACTGTTATGGTGATAATGGGGGAAGTACAGGCAGGATAAATAAGGCAAACTCTCTGTACCATCCACTTAATTTTGCTGTGAACCTAAAACTGCTCTAAAAAAATAATGTTTCTTGGTTAAAAACATATTCTGAATGTACAACAAATCCGTGTCTGGTCAAGTTGGAACATAAGTGAACCAAAGAACATTTCACTTCATATCAGCATTCACACAACATGATTTCATGATCAAGATTATAATAATAACGTCTATCCACATTCTTGATCATGAGATCATGTTGCATGAGTTGACAGTTACATTAATCAGTTTGATTTAAGCATTCCACACTGTATATCAAATTATCACATTGTACCCCATAAAAGTATACAGTTATAAGTTAACAAAAAAAATAAAATTTATTCCTAAGCATATTTGGACAGTATTATAAATAGCATTATTTTGTAATTTTATGTTTTGATTACTTCCATTTTTATTATAAAGATATGATTGTAAAAAAAAAAGTGGCTGGTGTCAAATGTCTAAATAGGATCATTGAAAGTGTTCAAACGCCTGGGGGCCCAGGTCTCTGCTGAATTAGCACCTCCATCTGACTGTCCCCTTCTCTTCTGCCATTGTTGTGTATAGTTGGGGTCTTGGGAATCCAGTCAACATTTTTCTAAATTGAAAAGTAGCTTTGGAAAAAATATCTCAGAAGAAAGGAAAACAAGTTTGGCATTCAGGAAGGAAGATGTTTTTCTAGAAGCAGAGAGATTCTAGAAATAGATATTAATGGAGGGAAAAAAGAGTGGGAAGCAGATTGTCAAGAAGCAATTTCCTGGTCTAGAGCAAAAGAACAGCAACAACTTTGTATGTGGAAGTGGGACTTCAGAGATACAGGAATCCACAAATCTTCCAGAAAGATCCAAGGTCAAAACAATACAAAAGCCTGGGGAAGAACACATCCAAAACAAAGCTGAAGTGCACGAGGTCAGGGGTCTCCCTGTGCTGAAGGGATGGGGTAATGGTTTTCTAGGGACACACAGAGCAGAAAGATAAGAATTTGAAACCATGATGTCTTCCTGGAGGGCAAGATTTGTTCAAAGCTGCATCCAAGTCATTGCAATCCTTATAGAGATCAATGTAAACTTTGCCTAACTGCTTCCATAAGAGAGACACAAGGTCTCAGAGAATACTGAGTACTAAGGGACAGAATGGCATTCTGTCTTGCAGAAAGTAAGGGGGACTCTCATTTATGGAATAACATAGGACAGGGTGACTTTGAGGTTGACATTGCTAACTGCTAATTATTAAACCACTTCTACATTCCCCCTACCAACTGCCTACAACTTCACCTTTTCTTTTCTTTTTGTGATTGCCACTTGTGACAATTCAAGAAAAACCAGCTCCTCCTTCCAAAGAATGAGGAAATTCTATAGACCCAACATATCGAATGGTTAAGTGAGAAAGTACTACTGATGGGGAAAGTTCCTTTCATTTAGCAAAGTTCAAAACAGGGTTTCTGTAACAGTGACTGCTTCCTACATTTTTATTTTCTTTAGGAAATTGAACTGACCAGACTTTCCACAATCTGGTCCCACCTACCTTTCCTGTATGAGTTTCCTGCTTCTCTTAACACATCTCTTAAAATAACATAATAGTGTTTTTATCAGGCATCAATTATGTGATGGTGTCTATGCTGGGGACATGAATTAACATCTCCACTACTCAGAACTTTGTGAAAGGGTATTGATTTTCTTCCAATATAGATGAAGAAACTGAGGCTCAGAGCAGTTGACCGTGCAAGTGAGAGACACCTAGAACTTGAATTCAGGGGCTCATGCTCTTTCCAATGGAGCACACTGGCCTCCACGTGGGTGTCCTCAGTGCCCCTCCACTTGTCCTCCTGGGTTCACGCTCTTCCCTCACCCAGAAGCCCTCCCAACCTCTACTGTAGCAAGTCACACCTGCCCACTCACATTTCTGGACCCAGCTCAAATTCTACTTCTCCCAAGAAACCACTCAGATGACTTTGGCCTATATTCTCCTCTCTTCTTATAACTCTGGGAGACAGGAAATCTCAGGCTGGAGGTCTAGCAGTGGAGCTAGAGCCCCAGGTTTGAATGGTAACTCAGTCACCTAGAATCTCAGGGTGGTGTTCACCTTCTAAATCTCTCTTTCCTCTTCTGGAGAATGGAGATGATAATTGTCCCTGTCTGACTGGGCGGTTGTTGTCAGGGTTACTACACACTGAGTGATTAGTGCAGAAGCTGGTACATAGTAGGTACTCAACTAATGACCTTATAATTCAGGTGTTCCACATTGAACATTGTGGTACATTGTCCCCTGTCTTTTCCTTTAATCCTTTATTCAGTATGTGTATCTATCTACTTTCTCTGACTAGAATGTCAGCTCTTCATGAGCTGGGCAGTACCAAATTCACAGCTGTGCCCTAGAACAGTGCCCTCTGTTACACAGAACTAGACATGTTGTATACATTCAAGAAAAAACAGGTTTTATCATTACAAAACTGGCTTATGCTTAAAGAAAGATGGAGACTTTACCTCTTTCATGTTTACATAGATGGAGCTGGAACACATTCTTCTTAGCAAAGTATCTCAAGAATGGAAGAAAAAGTATCCGATGTACTCAGCCCTACTATGAAGTTAATCTATAGCTTTCATATGAAGGCTAAAACCCAAGTATAGCACAAGAATATGGGGGGAAGGGCAAGGGAGGGGAAGGGAGGGGTGAGGATGGGTGGAGAGAGGGTAATTGGTGGGACCACACCTACGGTGCATCTTAGAAGGGTACAGGTGAAACTTACTAAATGCAGAATACAAATGTCTTCATATAGTGATTAAGAAAATGCCATGAAGGCTACGCTAAACAGTTTGATGAAAATATTTCAGATTGTATATGAAGTGAGCACATTGTGCCCCATGATTGCACTAATGTACGCAGCTATGATTTAATAAAAACTAAAAAAAGAAACTGGCTGATGCAAGATGAAGAACTTCTTTTCCTTTTCTTTTTTTAATTTTCATTTTATATATCATCATTATTTCATACCAAATGAACAGCCAGTGAGGACACATTAGTATTTACATTTCTGAAAGCAAATGTTGCCAGTTTCCTTTGGAGGTGATTGTGTTTGGGGACGCTCACCAGGATAGTTTTTCGGTTTCACACACGAAAATCTCTCCTGGGGAGAGCTATGGTGCAGATGCGGCAGTGCTGAGTTCCGTTCAGTGACTGAGCAGATAGACTTGTTATACATGATGCTCAAACAAAGGCATGTGCAAAAATTCACAGTTTTATTTTTCCAAAACTGATGTTATTTTGGCTCTTGAGCTTTAACTTCCCCTGAAGTTTGTTCAGTTACTTCAAGTTTAAACCTTTCATTGTATTAATAAATAATTCTCTTTCCCCTGCTTCTTTTTCTCTGCTACTTCAACAGGTCCTGAACCCAGCCCAGAGCAAGGATGAACCGGCTACAGACTCTGGACTTTTTCTTTTTTTAATTGTCTTTATTATTAAATCATAGCTATGTACAATAGTGCAATCAAGGGGTACAATGTGCTGGTTTCATATACAATCTGAACTATTTTCATCAAACTGATTCACATAGCCTTCCTGGCATTTTCTCAGTTATTATACGAAGACATTTGTATTCTGCATTCAGTAAGGATCGCCTGTACCCTTCTAAGATGCACCATAGGTATGGTCCCACCAATTACCCTCCCTCCACCTAAACCTCCCCCCTCCCCTCTCTACCCTTGCCCCTTTCCCCATATTCTTGTGTTATAGTTGGGTTATAGCCTTCATACGATAGCTATAAATTAGCTTCATAGTAGGACTGAGTACATTGGATACTTTTTCTTCCATTCTTGAG